>JAODAL010029011.1:0-52371 GCA_025379985.1 Phyllomedusa bahiana | reverse complement strand
CGCTCCTTTCCCTAATGCCTTGTGATATGAGACTTTAGGGGCTAAAGGCAATCAAAACACTACACACCTTAACTGGTACTCTCCATAAGGAGAGATGCTCCCCTTCTTCACAAAAAGTTAGGAATATTTGGCTTTTGGTTGAAATTTCAGGATGAACATAAAGGGCCACATGTATGAAAACTCTCTAGGTCTAAAATTAACTTTGTTGCCCATAGCAACCAATCAGAGTGCCCCTTCTTTTCCAGAGCAGTATATGAAATTAAAGGGGCGCTTTGATTGGTTGCTATGGGCAACAAAGTGAATTTTAGACCTAGACAGTTTTCATACATGTGGCCAAAAATTTCTTGATTTTTTTAAAAATAAAGGGGACCATTCTCAACTTTAGAATGCACCTGTCCAACTGCTCAATGTTTCAGTACTTTTTGCACAACTTGCTGATCTCTAACAAGGAGCTAAATGGCAAAATTCTCAACAGGTATTTGATCCCTGAATCGCTCAATACATTTTGTGGATTAATTTGAATTGTGATTTAAACAGTCCTCCTCATCATGCTGTTCACATTTTGACATCATGAGACTAAGACAATACTTTAGAATTGATCAACAGTACCCCGCCATTGTGAGGCTTCAAACAGAATACTCTTTGACAGAAGTGTCCACTGAGCTTAGCATGTCAAAGGGTGTCATCAGCAGGTTGCAACAGAGATACTGGAAGAGTGACATAAAGACAAAGCATTGGATGTCTTTTTGCTAAATTAGACACTGCTAATAGCTGCATTGTAAACAATATCCTGCGGAACCGGTTGATGAATGTCACACAACTCCAAGCATGTTAAAGGGAGGTGAGAGGCACCCAACTGTCATGTCCGAGAATTCATAATCATTGACATCAGAGTGGTATGTGTGATAGGTGACCAACAAGGGTACCTGACCACACCACTAGGGATGAGTGGTATTATCACCAAAAGTTGAAATCTGCACAGTTTTTAGGCTTATTGGAAATTTCCGATCACATGATATTTTAGGTGACAATCTTACAGATAATCTATTACTATCGCGCCATTTTCAGCGTTTCCTGCCATTTTCGCGGCCAGCCAATTAGCTCCGAGGATAGAGGGGGGGTTAGGAGGATGTACAACATCACCACTTTGCAGTGTATGGATCTCATTGGCTGCAAAAATCACGTGACCTCATTTTATCTATGCAACTGCATTTCCTGTTTGAGCTCATTCTCTGTCTAAGTCACTTCACAGCAGGACGTGTCTGTCTGCGTTTAAACAAATAGCTGTTCTAACAGCTCTGAGATATAGTCTCTTCTTATACAAGAAACCAGCCACCTACCTACAGCTTAGAAAAGAATTATATTACAGAATTTCACTTCTTATTTAGTTAGAGAAAGTTTTAAGGTTATCTACTGGTGTGTGTAGCCACGGGGCTGCGACAGCAGGAGAGGCTTTTGAAAGGAAGGGAGATATTTTGTAGCTCAGTGTGTTCTGTGATCTTGAATTGAAAAAGCATTGTTTTTTACCACTTTTTTGGCCAGCAGATAGGAGGTGAAATTGTCCCTGTTTTTTCAGTTCTATTGCAATCACTGCATGTCAGTGTTCCCAAAAACCGGCATAACTTATCTCTATAACTTTTAAACAGTTTTATTGAAGTCCGTGCGTCTGTTTGCCGCAAAGAGCTCAGTTGTATGCAAATAGTGTTATAGATATTTCCTAGTAAATTGCGCCTGTAGTCAGTGATGCGAAGGCCGCCATATTAATCCATATAACATTTAAATACTCTTATTGCAGTCCGTGTGTCTATTTGCCGCAAAGAGCTCAGTTGTACGCATATTTTTTTATACATATTTTATAGTAAATTACACCTGTTGTCAGTGGTGCGAAGGCCACCACATTAATCCATATAACATTTAAAAACCCTTATTGACTCCTTTTTCCGGCACTTTTTAATCTGTGGGTCAGACAGTTTTAAGGGTCATGCTGCGGTCCGGAACAAGCATAGTCAAAGTCCAGTTCAACTAAAATGGTGGTTTAAAGACTCCTTCTTCTGGCACTTTTTAATCTGTGGCTCAGACAGGTGTAAGGGTCATGCTGCGGTTCAGGACAGGCATAGTCAATGTCCAGTTCAACTAAAATGGGGTTGAAAAACTCCTTTTTACTGCATTTTTTAATCTGTGGGTCATGCAGATTTTCGGGTCTTGCTGCGGTCCAAGACAGGGATAGTCAATGTCCAGTTCAACTAAAATGGTGGATAAAGACACTTTTTTCAGGCACTTTTTAATCTGTGGGTCATGTAGATTTAAGGGTCATGCTGCGGTTCAGGACAGGCATAGTCAATGTCCAGTTCAACTAAAATCGTGGTTCAAAGACCCCTTTTTCCGGCACTTTTTAATCTGTGGGTCATGTAGATTTAAAGGTCATGCTGCGTTCCAGGACAGGCATAGTCAATGTCTAGTTCAAGTAAAATGATGGTTCAAATAATACTGCCTTCTGGCCCTTTTTAATTGGTGGGTCATGCAGGTTTAAGGGTCATGCTGTGGTACAGGACAGGGATAGTGAATAATCTGTGACTTTTTTTCTGTGACTCTTGTTGCCTAATTGTCTTGTCTAAGATGTAGCACATATCCAGTTTCCTGTTGTGGATGTTAATTCCAGCTTCTCCACTCCTGTTTGGGTGCAAGAATGAAGCTGTTGTTCCTCTCCCGCAGACTTTAATGGTCATCGGCGATTATCTATTATCGGCTATTGGATACCGGCATGATAATTGCCGATATCGACTATTGATCCAATAATGATAGTTGATACAATCGCTCATCACTACACAGACACAGGCATTATTGTCTTTCATGGGCCAGGAGCATCAACGCTAGATGAGGGACCAGCAGCCTTCAGTGCTGTTCAGTGATGAAAATCGATTCAGGCTGAGCAGAAATTATGGCCGCCAATGATGCTGGAGATATCAAGGAGAGCGCTATGCATCAGCCAGGTCAGGTACCAATCAGGTACCCTTGCTGGTTGTCTAGCATGACCATGCCAATGTAAACGGTTTTGAATGGTCTGACATGACACTTGGTTGCCTCTCACCTCCCTTTAAACTGCCTGTATCTCTGTTGCAGCCTGCTGATGACACTGGTCACTTCTGTCTAAGATTATCCTGCTTGAAGCCTTTCAATAGCGAGGTCCTGTTGATCAATTCTAAGGTGTTGCCTTGGTCTCATGATGTCAAAATGTGAACATCACGATGAGGAGGACTGTTTAAATCCCAATTCAAATTGATCCCTTAAATTTGTTGAGCGATTTTCAGGGATTAAACACCTTGTTAGAGATTAGCAAGGTGTGCAAAAAGTACTGTAGCACTGAACAGTTGGACATGTGCATTCTAAAGTAAAGAGATGGTCGTTTAAGAGATGGTTCGTTTAAAAAAAAATGTCAAGAAATTTTATGTTCATCTTGAAATTTCAACTAAAAGCCAAATATCCCTAACTTTTTGTGAGTAGTGTGTGTAATATCTGTGTTACATTGTTGCCATGTTAAAGAGGTTTCTTAGGATTTTTGTTAAAAAGAGCGGTTCTCACCAACTTATGTTCCTTAGTTAAGGAACAGAAATCATGCAGTTTGGGCCATCTACCCTTTGCAGTCCTTGACTACTTTTAGTTGTAACTATTGTGTTTCACAGAGCATACTCCAAAATTTGCAATTACTTCATGCTAAGTTACCATTGTCTTCCTCAAGTCAAAAATCAGTGAAAGATACAAATTTATCTACTCATTGATATAAACACTGTAAAACTGTTAAAGGTTCTAGTTGTTTCTCTTGTTCCATTACAGTACATTTATTTACTCTCAACATTTTCATATTTGTGTAATTTTTATTGATAGTGTTTATTACAAGCTAAAAAAAATGTAATGTTATGTACAATATGTAACCAACGCCATGTTTGTTATGCTATGCAATACAAATGTATAACCAATGCCATGTTATATTGTTTAGTGAGGGACTGACTCATGTTTCTGCTTCCCGTTTGTAGTATCAGTCAGGATATCGTTAAAAATGTATCCTGAAGAAAACTTCAACACAACGCTGATAGGCCATAAAGATCTATAGGGAAAACAATTCCAATTGAACTATGCTTGCTCCATTTACTGAACATAATCAGTAGAGATGGGCGAATTTCTCAAAAATTCGATTCGGTCACTTCGCCGAATTTTCTGACAAAATTAGTTCGTCCGAAATTACTTCGGCACGGATCGCCCGTTAAAAATAAGCTATTTCAAGGAGGATGACGGGGCTGCAGGGTGTGTAGACGTGGTGTGCCACATGCTTTTATATGCGGAGGGAGCTTGGGTTTGGTCTTCATACCCAATGTTAGTGTTTTTAGTATGACACGCAGATGACTGCCAGTGGCTCTTAGAATCGCTTCACTATAAAATTCCCTGGCACCTAAGGGAGGGCAAAACTGACCAAAAAAAACCAAGCGGGGAATGTAGCCTGATAAAGTCATGCCAGCGGAAAGCATGGAAAAATACAAGCTGAAGAGCTCAGGTGGCAACATTTGTGACAGAGTGTTGAGGTGGACGGCGGCGAGGCACAGCAGCATAGGAGGTCTGGGCAGTGGCACAATGTCATTTGGACGGTGGACAAAACAAGAGGGAAGCCTCAGAGTGCCACAATGACTTGAAGAAGCGGAGGTCACGGGCGGACAGCTGTATGAGGTTAGGCGAGGGGCACAATGGGACATTCTGGAGGTGGCAAAACAAGGAAGAAAGTAAGCCACACTGAATGGCACTATCACATCACAGTGTGGAGGTCACGACACCAACGGCATGAGTGAGATCAGGCGTGCACACATATGACATTCTGGAGCGGCACCAACCAAAACAGTATTTAGGCCACAGAGTGGCACAATGATACTGTGTGGAGGTCACGAAAGCAGCATCATGAGATCACGGCAGTGGCACAATGGACATTCTGGAGCGGTCAATACAGTATTAGGCCACAGTGTGGCACAATGATACAAGTGTGGAGGTCACGGACAGCTGCAGCATGAGATCAGGCAGGTGGCACAATGACATTCTGGAGGCAGGCAAAAACAAATCAAGTATTAGGCCACAGAGTGCACAATCAACACAGTGTGGAGGTCACGGTGGCAGCAGTATGAGATCAGGCAAGTGGCACAAGACATTCTAGAGGTGGGCTAAACAGATATTAGGCCTCAGTCCGAAGTTGGCACAATGATACAGTGTGGAGGTCTCGGACAGCAGCAGATGGATCAGGCAGTGCTCACAATGACATTCTGGAGGTGGCAAAAACAGTATTAGGCCACGCAGTAGTGGCACAATCACCAGTGTGGATGGTCAAGACTGCAGCAGCATGAGATCAGGACGAGTGGACACAATGACATTCTGGAGGGGCAAAACAGGAGGAAGCCCACAGGATGCACAATGACTGAGAGCGGAGGTCACGGCCCGGCAAGCAGAATGAGGTCAGGCAGTGCACAATGACACAGTGTGGAGGACATGGCAGCAGCCACAGCAGCCAGCATGAGTTCAGACAGTGGCACAATGACACAGTGTGGATGTCACGGCAACACAACAAGCAGCCGCAGCAGAGGTCATTGAGTGGCACAATGACAGAGTGTGGAGGTGGTGGCAATAAAATACCAATCCCTGGTAAAGATGGTGGTCAGGCAAGACCACAGATGGAGATATATGGCTGGCAGAGTATGCTGGCATCTGGAGGGGATGGTCGGCATCAGATAGTGGCTGAGGGCAGGTAGTTTGAACCCAGCCGACGCCTAAGGAATTGGTGCTGTGGAAATCATGGCGGATCCACGCCTGATTCATCTTGACAAAGGGTTCAGTCGTTCCACATTTTCCTGGATAAGCGGGTTTCCTTGGGGTAACGATGGCCCACCACGCCGCACTGAAACCGCTCCTGATGCCACAATACTGGGCCGGGGGACAGAGCACTTCTCCTCTACAAACTCGGCAAGTTGCGGCCACACTCATCCTAGTGTTGGCTGTTTCCAGTAGTCCAGCGGAATATTCTAAGTGGTGGCGAGTGCTGGTCCAAGTAGGGCCACAACCTGTTGGTTCAGGGGACTGATCCCGGTCCTGACTGCTGATGCTGCTGGCGATATTGCCCACCTACAATAGGCGGGTAAGGGAAAACGGATCATCAGTGGAGCTCCAGACTCAGGTTCCTACTGATGGAGCTGGTACTGCTCTTACCCCACCACACCTTCCCCAGCAGCGTGGCAGTAGTACGTGAAGACGCTGAGGTAACCCCCCGGTCGACCTGTCAGAGGAGGACGATGCCGCTCATAGGCAGCAGCCAACTGTTTTCGGAGGATTTACCTATATATTTGAGTTTGTGTTCCCTCTCAATAGCTGGGAATAAGGCTCCATTTTGGACCAGGCTAGCGAGGGGTCCAATAGGGTTGGAGAGCCAGAAGTCTTCCCTCTGCCGGATGCTGGACTATTTCGGCTGTCTACTAGCCAGGCAAATAAGCATGCTCGCAGGGCCATCTGCTCAAGTGACTCCGAGGGGCTCCTGCCTTCCATTTCCACTGTATACTGCCTCGGTGCTTGGGGGTCATCTGCCTGTCTCTTCCTTCATCTCCATCACCTCCTCACAGTGCTCCTCCTCTCTTGTCACCTGGGTAGAAAAGCCATCCATTTCACCTGGACAATGCTTCTGCTCCAATGTCCTCCGCCCTCCTCCTTTTCAGTCCCCACCGGACTCTTGTGGCCACGAGATGTAGTCGCTACGTCTATAGTCCCCTCCCAGACAGATTTTTTCTGCATACTGTTCCAGTGGACATGAAGCAGTGGAATGATGTTATTATCCCGTAGTCATGGTGAATGACAAATAACGTCGCTCTCTCGAATGGCCTCAACAAACGGCAGGTGTCACGATGAGGCTCTGCATACTGGCTGACATCCAAAGATACACAGGGGAGTAATTGCTGTCTGCCTGGATCATTAAAAAATCCGTTAATGGCCTTTCTCTTCATACAGTCGGGTCTCAACTTGTGCAGGACTGGAATTCCTGCGGGTGGAAACATAGCATATACAGAGTGTTTTGGGGTGAGGGCCGTTCTGCCACTGCAACTCGAGGAGGGGTGTCCTGGATTTGTACGAATGGATTAAAGTGAATGCACGTTTCCTGGCCATTTTCAGAATGTTCTGAAGATCGGTGGAAAACTCAGGATCCTTTTTCAAAAACCAGATGAACAAGGCGCCATGCAGTGGCGCATATGGTCCATCCTCCTCGGTGCAGCGCGGACACCATTGTTCCTCCCATTTGTCCGTCACCATGGTTCCGATTAGCAGTTGGGCGCGGACGAATGCCACACTATCGATTTCTTGCTGCATGACGCGGAGCAGTTCCTCCTACTGTGTGACTTCGTTCGACGAGGGCAAGCCGGGGTAGAATGCGTGGACGCGCTTTTGCCCTACACATGTGGTATGATGGAGCAGTAACTTGGTGGAGGCTGAGATGGTGGTGGTCGGTGGTGGAAGAGGAGGGTGGCGGACAATGGAGCCAGGTGCAGCAGTTTGACAACGGGGAGGAGAAAGCGGCATATACTGTCCAAGTTGTTGTGTGTGCCTGGGTGGAAGCACATTCACAGTGGCCGTATAAGAGGACAGTGTACTGGCCAACCGTAGTTACAGCTCCAGACGTCCGCGTGCCGTGCACCTTGGAACATTCTGATAAGTCTAAGGACTGACCCACCTTCTGTCTCTACATATTTATGAAGTGCTGGTACTGCCCTTTCCTCTTTGAAACACGAAATTATGGCTTGGATAACTATCCATCTCGGCTCGGCCACAAGCAATTATGTTCTTTGCTGAACGGTGCGGAGTCCACCATTTGGAAAGGGAGGGATACTGCCGCAGTACCAACAACTTGGGACAGGTGCACGGTCACAGCTGCTGCCAAATTAGGATGGTTGGACAACATAATGTTGTTCTCTTACACTATCGCCTCGCTGAAGGACTGCTGGCGCCTTGAGTAGCGAAGTGCTGGGGAGGCATCTGGAAGCCGGGAGATGATGTCAAAGAGGAAACAGCTCCCTTCTTGCTGAGGGTGGTGGAGCCTTGCTGGCTGCCATGGCATTGCAATGCCACTGGGCGCGGCTGTGCTGTGCGTTGCTGCGGCGGCCAGGGGATGGGACCACCACATCTGAGCCACGTTTCTCCCTGGCCACCGGATGGTGATGCTGCATGTGTTGACGGCAGGGCCATGGTGCCAATGTTAGCTCCCTGGCACAAGCTTCACTTTCTCGATTACAGATTCTACATATACCCTATTCTGGCTCCTCCGGTGTCTGCTCTTAGCAAAGAATGCCTCACGTCCGAGGTGTATGGATTTTACCGCCATACGCTACGCACTGAGTGACATACAGCACGCCAGCTGCCTCGATGAGCCACCTGTGCTGCTACTTTCACTTGGACATGCGCGAAGCGGGTTTGTTTACACAGTGGCTGCTTGGCTCCCGACTTCACACTGCTTGATATCCTGCTGACTCCTGGGTCACAAGGACCACTTGCTGGCTGCACTGCTGCTGACGGGCAAGCTGTAACCCATCTTTCCTGACAATGATGAAAAGCCCTTGCCTCACCGGCTCCCAAGTGCGGTCGGGGGTCTACATCATCATCTATTTGGTGTTTTCATCGTCATGCTGTCCTCTACACCCGTTTCTTGGTATGCCGGGCTGACCTCTAAAAACATGGACCTCCCATGCCACTCTCAAACATCTATACTTTTGCCGCACTACTAGCATGAAGCAGGCCGAATATGGCCCCATTCTTCGCTGCCAAGTAGCTGATGAATGCCCTCCTCAAATTTGTTCATCCTCGTATATAGTGGCGCTGTGAACCAGACCACATAGTAGATATCTGGTGAGGAACGGATGGGACAGAGGCGGGCTATGAGGACAGGTGAGGGCAGGTTTGAACCAGCTCCCGGGGCCATGCCAACTATTGGTGTGTCTCGAGGTTCCAAGAAATCTTGGCTGGGGTTGCAGTTGTCATTGGGAGGTAAGAGGATGACCTAGTAAACCAATCAAGAATTCCTTTGGTTGCTGAACGACACACGGTGGACCTCTAGTGACAGAGGCAGTTGTGGCCTCACCGAGTGACCCGCTGCTGCGACGTTCGTCCCTTGCTGTGCTGTGACCTGGGCCTGTTCCAGGGTGTGTTTGTGCCAATGCCACATCGCAGGTGCAGAGGCCTGCACACACTTCTCTGTTCTGGCATTATGTTTGTTCTAAATGTACTGGGCACAAGTTGATGATGATTATCTGTATATGATAAATCATGACACCCCTGCTTTTGACTCCAAAATGAATCCAGTAACAAAGCTTGGGTAAACCTTGGATATAAATGCGCTACCACAAATGGCAGGTAAAAATTTATTGTATGTGTCGTTAAAACACTGTGTGTTTTACTTAATGTAAAGCCACAAACTGGCTTAATTAACCTTAGGTCATGAATTAGGATCAGGAAAAATGTATATATTTTGGCGTTTGAAAAAGACGGTTTCCTTGGGGTCAGCGACACCAGCATAACTCAACGCTTAAGTAAATACCCTGGATTGTAAATTGCAGCCAAAAGAATTGAGCCCCACAAACTAGTAGCTTGTGTTAGCGTGTTACAATTGCGTTTGTTTTCTACCGCCACACATCAAGTAGATACTGTTGTATTTAACCTTTGCTTGTTATTAGGCTGCAAGAAAAATTTATATATCTTTGGCGTTGATAAAGACGGTTTTCTTGGGGTCAGCACACCATGCAAAAAACAACGGATTAATTATCCCTGGATGTAAATTGCGCCAATGTATTGTGCCCCACAAATATAGGTTGCTTTATGTAGCGTGTTCAATTGCGTTGTTTTCTACGCACACACAACTCAATAGAGATACTGTTGTAATTATACCTTTGCTTGTGAAATAGAAAAATTTTTAGGTTCAGGAAAAATTTATATATTTTGGCGTTGAAAAAGACCGGTTTCTTGGGGTCAGACACCACCAGCTAAACAACGCTTATATTAACCCCTGGATGTAACATTGCGGCCAAAGAATTGTTGCCGCACAAACTAGTAGCTTTGTAGGCGTGTTACATAATTGCGTGTTTTATAGCCACCATACATCAAGAGATACAGTTGTAATTAACCTTTGCTTGTGAATTAGGCTACAGGAATAAATTTATATATTTTGGCGTTAAAAGACGGTTTTTGGGGGTCACGCACACAGCAAAACAACGCTAATTAACCCCTGGAATGTAAATTGCGCCAAATGAATTGAGCAGCACAACTAGTAGCTTTGTAGCGTGTTACAAATTGCGGTGTTTTCTACGCACACAAACAAGTGTTAAAGTTGTAATTATACCTTTTGCTTGTGAATTAGGGCTACAGGAAAATGTATATATTTTGGCGTTATAAAGACGGTTTTTTGGGGTCAGCACACCCAGCAAAACATCGCTTTAAAAGTAACCCCGGATGTAAATTGCGACAATGAATTGAGCCCCACAAACTTGTAGTTTGTAGCGTGTTACAATTGCGGTGTTTTTCTACGCCACACATCAAGGATACAGTTGTAATTAACCTTGTTGTGGATTTAGGCTGCAAGAAAAAATTTATATATTTTGGCCGGTGAAAAAAGACGGTTTCTTGGGGTCAGCATCCCAGCAAAACAAGCTTTATTAACCCTGGATGTAATTGCGCCCATAAGAATTGAAGCACCACAAAATTAGTAGCTTTGTAGCGTGTTGTTACAATTGCGTGTTTTCTACGCCCAACACAACAAAGAGATACAGTTGTAATTACTTAGTTTGTGAATTAGGCTACAGGAAAAAAATTTATAATATCTTTGCGGTGAAAAGACGGTTTCTTGGGGTCAGCACACCAGCAAAATCAAAGCTTAATTAACCACCTGGATTGTAAATTGCGCCAGAAGAATTGAGCCGCACAAAAATCTAGTAGCTTTGGTAGGTGTTACAATTTGCGTGTTTTCGACGCCACACAACAAGGAGACTACAGTTGTAATTAACCTTTGCTTGTGAATTAGGCTACAGGACATAATTTATATATTTTGGCGTTGAAAAAGACAGGTTTCTTGGGGTCAGCAAACCAGCAAAACAACGCTTTATAACCCGCTGGTTGTAAATTGCGACCAAAAGAATTGAGACCGCACAACTTGTAGCTTTTAGCGTGTTACACTTTGCGTGTTTTCTTACGCCAATCAACAAGTAGATACAGTTGTAATTAACCTTGCTTGTGAATTAGGCCTTCACAGGAAAAATTTAGTATATTTTGGCGTTGAAAAGACGGTTTCTTTGGGGTCGCACACACAGCAAAAACAACGTTTATTTACACCCTGGATGTAAATTGCGCCAAAGATTGAGCCCCACAAACTAGTACTTTGTAGCGTGTTCACAATGCGGTGTTGTCAACGCCACACAACAAAGAGGATACATTGTAATAACCTTTGTTGTGAATTAGGTACAGGAAACAATTTATATGTTTTGGCGTTGAAATAGGACGGTTTTCTTGGGCTCAGCACTCAGCATATACAACGTTATATTAACCTGGTTTTAAATTGCGACCAAAAAATTGGCCGCACAAACTTGTTGCTTTGTAGCGTGTTTAAATTGCGTGTTTTCTACGCCACACAACAAGAGATACAGTTTTAATTAACTTTGCTTGTGAATTAGCTTACAGGAAAAATTATTATTTTGGCGTTGAAAAAGAGGTTTCCTTGGGGTCCGCACACGGCAAAACAACGCTTAATTAACCCTGGATGAACATTGCGCCAAAGAATTGAAGCCGCACAAACTGTAGCTTTGTAGCGTGTTACAATTGCCGTGATTTTCTACGCCACACAACAAGAGATACAGTTGTAATACCTTTGCTTGTGAATTAGGTACAGGATAAATTTATATATTTTGGCGTTGAAAATAGACGGTTTTTTGGGGTCAGCAACCTGCAAAACAACGCTTAATTAACCCACTGGATTGTAAATTGCCGCCCCAATGAATTGGCCGAACAAACTTTTTTGCTTTGTAGCGTGTTACAATTGCGTGGTTTTCTTCGCCACTACAACAAGGTTACTGTACGTAATTATCTTTGCTGTGAATTAGGCTACAGGAAAAAATTTATATATTTTGCCTTTGAAAAAGACGGGTTTACCTTGGGGTCAGCAACACCAGCAAAACAAAAGCATTAATTAACCCTGGAGGTAAATTGCGCACAAAAATTTGAGACGCACAACTTAGTAGCTTTGTAGCGGTGTTACTTTGCGTGTGTTTTCTACGCACAACATCATGAGGATACAGTTGTAATTAACCTTTGCTTGGTGTTTTGATTACAGTAAAAATTTATATTTTTTGGAGTTGAAAAAGACGGTTTCTTGGGGTCACAGACACCAGCACATAGCAACGCTTAATTAACCCTGGATTGTAAATTGCGCAAAGGAATTGAGGCCGCACAAATAGTAGCTTTGTTAGCGTTTTAAAATTGCGTGTTTTCTCGCCACTTAACAAGATGATATCAGTTGTAATTTAACCTTTGCTTGTGAATTAGGCTAACGAGAAAAATTTATATATTTTGGCGTTGAAAAAGACGGTTTCTTGGTGGTCAGCAAACCAGCAAAACTAAAGACTCTATATTACTCCCACGGATGTAAATGCACCAAAAGAATTGAGCCGCACAAAAATTGTAGCTTTGTAGCGTGTTACTAATTGCGTGTTTTCTACAGCCACACAACAGAAGATACAGTTGTAATTAACATTTGCTTGGGAATAGGCTACAGGAAAAATTTATATGTTTTGGCGTTGAAAAAAGACGGTTTCTGGGGGTCAGCACACCTAGCAAAAAACAACGCTTATTAACCCCTGGATGTTAATTGCTGCACAAGAATTGAGCCGCACAAACTAGTAGCTTTTGTAGAGTGTTACATTGGTGTTTTCTACGCCACACAACAACGAGATACAGTGTAAGTAAACCTTGCTTGTGGAATTAGGCTTACAGGACACAAAATAATTTATAATATTTTTCGTTGAAATAAAGACGGTTTCTTGAGTCAGCACACCAAACAATAAACAACGCTTAATTAACCCCTGGATGTAAATTGCGCCAATTGAATTGAGCAGCCAAAGATGAAGTGGTATTTGTTTGTAAAACTCTGTTCTTTAAATGATTACAACAGGAAACTGGATTTGATCATCTTGGATATTGGAATGTATATGATGCTGTAGTGCACGCACACTGGATTTCAGGATCCAATAACCCAAAAATTTAGAAATAAATAGAACATTAAGAGAACAGTCTCTGAGAACATGCTGAGACACCACTCATAATACGTGTACTAAAATCAATCTTCAGTTAAGAGCTATCTGGACGCGGGCTGCACTTCCTGATGGAGCAAGTGTGAGAGGAGTGTGAGCTCCCTGGAGTCGAGGCCCTTCTTCTCCCAGAGTTGCTTGCCCATGTAGACGCCATGTGCTCGCAGCACCTTTATCAATCAAAAGCACAACTGCGTTCACCCAAAGTACCCAAAGTTCTGAACTACGTTCCGAAACTGATGTTTTCTTGAAAAATTCTATAACGAATTCCACTTCGTTAGAATCTATTCGCCAATCTCTAATAATCAGCCATAAAAGTGTACAAGAACTCTTCATGGCCCGGGAACAATATACAAAGCAATAGATTTTTTCTAACTCTGGCCTACCAGAATCCCTAATGGCTACTATACCCCGCCCCCCCCTCAATTCCCTAGCGCAACTCATTCTTTGTGGGCACTTAACTGTATATTGATGTACTGTCCTGGTGGCAGTTCCATCCGAATTCTACATAAGACAACCCCAAATTTTAGGTCACATGGCTGGACCATTGTAAGTTAGGCACCTTCTAACCCTTTGTCTCTCCCATTACACCATAAAGATTGTAATGCTCTTGTGAGGCAGGCCCTTACACCTTGCTGGTCTATTATGTTTAAGTTGCTTTTCATTGATGCAATGTTTGTATTTTGTCTGTACCTACACCCTCGAAATTGTAAAGTGCTGCGGAATATGTTGGCGCTAGATAAATAAAGATTATTATTATTATTATTATTATTATTATTTTTTTTTTTTTACAATATTGTACAGAAATCTGAGTGGCCCTTATTGAAGAGATAATGTGTGGAGACCTTTTTTCAGGCAATGCTTCATAGAATAAAAATGCACAAATTAGATCTCCACAAAAAAGGAAGGAAACTCGTATTGGTTTATCATCAGCTAGAATACCAGTAACCTGCTGTGTACTAACAAGAGACACAAACCTTGAAAGAGCTGTCCACAAATGGCTGAAACTTTCATTTGGAGAAGACTGTGGTTTTGTTAGTATGCAATACTTTTTTTTTCTGGAGGAGATCTTATTTGTATATGTTATGTTATGTAACCAAAATGCATTTAAACCTTAATGACCATAATATGTCAGTGGGTCTCTAATGGCTTTAACTGGTGAAATCTTACATTGAAGCTCTTTAACCCAATAGATGCCATATAATAATAGTCATTTCTGAGGGAAAGGGTTCTCTATGTCACCCAACTGACAACCCCATTGTTTGCAGGCAGCCAATGGGTTTAATTAAGGTACTCAGGCCGGCCTTCTGTATATGTTTAAGGGGAATCTGCGGCCATTTTTTTTTTAACATATTAAACCAAGATCCTGTTCCATATTCATTTCATCTTAGCCTTTTTTATTTTATGATTGTAGATTTCTCAATTTGGTT
This sequence comes from Phyllomedusa bahiana, assembly GCA_025379985.1. Taxonomy (NCBI): domain Eukaryota; kingdom Metazoa; phylum Chordata; class Amphibia; order Anura; family Hylidae; genus Phyllomedusa; species Phyllomedusa bahiana. The sequence goes on along the minus strand of JAODAL010029011.1, from coordinate 37,592 downwards.
GTCTGTATATAATTGTGGGGACAGCATTCTTACTTTCACTTCTTTAACAGCATTTAGAGAGATGCTTTACAGCAGCTTCATGCACATAAGAGACTTAAGACTGACTCAGTCAGTGACTAGTATAGGAGAGTTTTCTAGTTTACTCTGTGACCTGGGAAGACGTCAGTGTGCAGTGGGGGAGAGGACGAGTGGTGACTATCATACACCTATTGTGTAATGGTGGTTCTTTGGTATCTATTACAAATTGTTGTCACTTTTCAGTTTTGACACATGTTGTGGCTTGTAAGATTATGAAAACTCTCTCTCGACAAAAACAGGAAGGTGTCAGATATTATTAGGCTTAGCGGCCAAAGTGAAAACTGCCAGGACTTTAAGACAGTATCAAAATTATTGAAAAGGCATATTGGAAAATATAAAAAAAAAACAAAATTATAAAAAAAATGTGTTTAACATAAAAATGTGAGATAAACAATAAGTCATTTTTTGATGACACATTCCCTTTAAGCAGAGCCCTATAGGATGCCTTTCAAGTTTACAGTGACAGGCATAAATTAATAAAATATATAAGTAATGCACTGTATTATAGGCAAACAAATGATTGCATGCTATGATTAAGTCTCTTGGTGGGAAGGATTGAAAAAGAAAAAAAAAGTTTATTAAAGAGAATTTTAAAAAAAAGTTCCACGAGCAAAATAAAAATAAGATTTTTTTTTGTCACAAAACCTATACAATGATGACATTGTAATGACCTAATCTATAAAACTGTCATGTTAATTGATTCACATGGTATAATAAATAAACCAAAAAATATTTTCTGTTTATTTGATTTTTATCAAAAAACATAACATAAGGAGATAAAAAAGTCTTAAGTACCCTAAAATGATACCATTATAAACTAAAAGTCATCCTACAGAAAACAAAAGCTTACACAGCTCTTTTAACAGAAAAATTAAAATAAAACATGTTATAAGACTTGGAATTCAGAGGTACACAAAAAAAAAAATGTAAGAGTTTTTTTGTTGTGCTAAAATAAAAAAAAAAATGGTATTGTCAAAATCACACTAATCTATAGAATAATACCATCACAATATTTTACCTTATGATGAACGGCATGAATTTATGATGCAAAAAAAGCAACGAAAGGGCTGCTGCTTTTTGTCCCTTTTTTATTCCCACAGAAATAGTAAATAAAAGTAAATACATAATTATCAATTCTCCAACACGGTGTCATTTAAAGAAAAAAGAAAATGTCCTGAAGAAAAAAAAACAGACCGTCATATGGCTATGTCTGCTGAAAAAAAAGATACAGCTACTGTAATGCTACAATAAATAAAATGGAAAAATTGATTGGTCATTAAAGTGGTTGTCTCGCTACAATGATTGGGTTTTAATTAAAAGATCTTTAAAAAACTAAGCGCTTTGCTATATATGTTCATTACAGATGTTCATACTGATTGTGCTAGTAGCCTGTTAATAGGAGTGATAGCTTCTCAAATTTCTATAGCAGCCCGACATGTTGATCCTTATCTTTACTGGCTGTAAGGTCTGAAATGACGCATCTCCTTTGTGAAGACAGGTAGGAGCAGAAAAGCCCCTCCCGCACAGAATGCTTCTGTATTGTAGGGAGGAGGAGGGAGGAGTGTGGATTCTATGTCCGTGCTGCCTGGTTTAAAACCCTGTGGGGTCCCTGCTTCCTCCTGCTCTCTACACAGATTGAGCAGGATTAGGCGGGATCAATTTAGATGTGACAGCAGTGACCCTGTTTGTTACTATAATCATGATGTCTGTGGAGCTGTAACTATAATAATACTATACAGATTGTGACAGTTCATGCTTTGCTGTACTAGGGACACATCCTGAGTAACATTTTTGCACCCTTCCCTGCCTCTGTTCTGAGAGGGTTTGTTTGGGTTGTTGCTGAGAATTGGAGATATGTAAGTAAGCAGAGGGTATAGGAACACTTGCAGCCCCTCTGTTCTGCTATTAGCAATCATAGACTCTCTAGGCAGGCCCCACACGGGGTTAAACTCTGGCAGCAATCCCCGATAGCTGCCTGTTTTGCTAAAGGGAGGGGGGCAGGGGGGGGGGGGAAGAGGCAGAGAAGCTAGCACGCCCCTCAATTCAACTCCCATTCACAGACAGAGGCTGAAAGCTATTAATGAGACAACTCCTTTAAGGAGTTAAGTCCTACCAACTTGTCTTCACTGTATTATGACTACATTGTACATATTTTTTAAATAAATCAGTAGGTAAAAATGTAGAATGTTTAGTTTCAGAATATAAATTAGTCAGCAATTAGGTTGAGGATCAGTCTGCAAAAAAAAAATATTTCTGATTCTAAGACAAAGGGGTGTTCTGTGACCGATCATTGCTCATTTGTACATTGAGATATGAGTAAAAATAGAAGATAAACATCAAACTTACCTTCCGGACGGTCTCCTTCATTCCCGGCTGCCACTCCATTCATCCTAATGCTTGAAATAGAGCAGTCACAGCAGCAAGTAACAATAAACTCCAAAAATGAATGAGTGCACGCCTAAATGACCAGGATCCAGGTCAAACCATGAGTAATTCAAAAACGTAGAAAAGGCAGCAAATTTCAAAAAAAGTGAGAGATTTATTGACCCAACCCCAGCAACATTTCAGCCCTCACCAAAAAAAGCCCTGGTGAGGGCTGAAATGTTGCTGTGTTGGGTCAATAAATCTATCACTTTTTTTGAAAGTGCTGCCTTTTCTACTTTTTTGAATTACTCCATTCATCTTGGCTGAAGCAGTGAACGTTCATTGTTTAACTGACAGCTCCAGTCAATTACAGGCCAGAGAGATCATGTGCAGGTGACGTTGTGGTCTGTGATTAGCTGGAGCTGCTACGTGAATGATGAACGTTCACTGCTTCAGCCGGGATAAATGGAGTGGCAGCCAGGACTGAAGTAATGCATCCGGTAGGTAAGTACAGGCTCAGACTGGTCCACAAGGGAATATATGAAAACCCTGGTGGGCCCCTGAACATGTTAGACCTGTTGTTTTTTAAATCTCTAGGCAGTCCCCGACTTACAGCGTTCTGACCAGGGATGTTCTTAGGGGCGGGCAAGGTGGGCAATTGCCCGGGGCGCCGAGGCTCCGCTCACCTGAGGGGTGGCAACACGGCCACCCGCCTCGCCTGCCCGGAGATTAGCCCCTGACTCTGCGTGGCCATTGTAAAACATCCGCGCAGAATCGGTCAGCAGCTGCACACACTCGCTATGCAGCTGCTGGTACCGGGAGGAGGCAGAATGGATCATTACCCTCCTAACTTCCCCCTGTATGCATCAGCGTCGCAGGGGGCGCACAGCTTTCACCACGCCCCCTGCGACGCTGGATCTCCTCGGCCAGCAGCGTTGCCGGCCCAGGAGATCTCTGGGAGCTGCGTGACAGCGTAAGCGCCGTGATGACGTCACACCACTTACACTGCTCCCGGGCCTGGACGCTGGGACAGTGGCGAGGTGAGTATTTTTTTTTAATTTTATGATCATTATCTGCAGGGGCTATTGGGGCTACTATAGGGGCTACTACAGGGGCTATTACCTGGCTATAGGGGCTACTACAGAGGCTTTTAACTGGTTATAGGGGCTATTACCTGGCTATCGGGGCTATTACCTGGTTATTGGGGCTACTATAGGGGCTATTAACTGACTATAGGGGCTATTACCTGGCTATAAAGGCTATACAGGGGCTATTACCGGGCTATAGAGGTTATCTCCTGGCTATAGAGGCTATTACCTGGCTATTGGGCTACTATAGGGGCTACTACCTGGCTTTAGGGGCAACTACAGGGGCTACTACCTGGCTACAGGGCTACTACCTAACTACAGGAGCTACTGCAGGGGCTACTAACTGACTATAGGGACTATTACTGGGCTATATGAGCTACTAAAATGGCTACTGCCTGGCTATATGGGGCTACTACAGGGGCTACTACCTGGCTACATGAGCTACTACATGGCTATAAGGGCTGCTATCTGACTATAGGGGTTAGTACAGGGGTTACTACCTGGCTATTGGGGGCTAATACAGGGGCTACTAACTGGCTACAGGGGCTTCTAACTGGCTATATGGGCTACTACATGGCTATTGGGGCCTACTACCTGGCTACAGGAGGCTATTATCTGGCTACAGTGCGTTACTATCTGACTACAGGGGCTACTGCCTGGCTACAGGGGACATATTACCTGGCTACAGAGGCTACTACATGGCTACAGGGGACATATTACCTGGCTACAGGGGCAACTATCTGGCTACAGGGGCCACTACATGGCTACAGAGGGCTACTATTTGGCTACAGGGGGCTACTATATGGCTACAGGGGCCTTTATTAGGGGGATAGAAATTGGTAAGAAGGTTCTGAAAAGTGAGGAGTCTAAGATGTTTGTTTTGTAAATTCTACAGTGAAGAGTTGTGGCCGAGAGAAGAGAAGGAGAACAACTCTTCAGAGACGTCTCCTGTAAGTCCCTGGATGTAACTTTACTGTATTCACTTATATATCTGCAGAGCCTGTGTACAGCTGGTATCCACTAGTGTATGGTCACTGTATGCCGGTAATATAGGTTGTAGTATAATGGTTTGTATTGAGTAATGGTATGATGTATCATTCAGTCACTATGTGGTAACGATATATGGTCATGGTGTTGCGGTATTCGGTCACTATGTGGTGGTGATATGTGGTCTTAGTAGGACATTGGCACGATTAGCCTGGGATTCTGGTTTTGTGTAGCAGTGTAATTTGGTAACTGTATGAATATTATTTAATAGTTTTATATGTAGCACATTGTGTTAAAGCTTTTTGCATATTTGGTTGACGGTGATGCACTGTGTCGCATCGTGGAACATTATGTTACGGGGGGGCGAAATTTCTTCACCTCGCCCTGAGTGCAGTTAAGCTTAGGAACGGCCCTGGTTCTGACTTACATCTGTCCCTTAGCTCCTAACGGAGACTTGGGTGGTCTGGCTCCGTGTGCTGACATCACACACTGCGTCACGCCTCATAATAACTTTGGGATGTTGCAAGATTTCCTCTATCCACTGCATCTTGCAGCCGACACAGCAGCTCTTCTTTACCTTCTTCCCACGTTGCGCTTGGACCTCCATCTCCAGGCCAGCACAACAGCCTTCTCTCATGAAGCAAGTTTTGCACTGGCGGCGCCTGGCACATCAGGTGTGTTCTTACTGCTCCTAGTCTCCACTACCCCTCCTGGCCTTTACTGTATAATCACCCATGCAATTAGTACATGTGTTACATGCTGGTATTTGTAGTTGTGGCACTACACATGTATTAATTGTACGGGTGCTGATTAGTACATGTGTTTAACATATGCTGCTGTGGAATGATAGCACTTGTAGTTCCATGTTCCACAGCAGCTAGTAGCTGTGAAACTACAAGTTCCAGCATGCCACAGCAGCAAATGAGAGACAGATAGGGAGACATGAATGGAACTAGGTGCATCGAGGTTCATTTTCTCATATATTTTTCAGTGTCAAATGCACCTGAATCTATGAAAGTGGTTTTTGTACGTTCATAAATGGTGTCTAAAGTTCATTGCGCCACGCCTGTGTGTTTCGTGCATTACGGAACTTAGGCGCCAAACATGTATAAAGGCTATAGATAGGCTGGAAATAAAATAAAAGTCATTAGAATAGCATATCAGTGAATAGAAACCATGGCAGTGATCTTGCTTCGTGGACCACAGGTCCCAGTAAAACTTGTGGTGTGCTGGCTCTTGCTGTATGTAGAAAAAAGTGTGAGAGCAGCAAAAATAAATTTCGAATTTAATGTAGTAAAAATTTTACATTTAAAAATCTGAACATAATCAGTGGGTTACTTAATGTAAAATTAGTTTTATATTCTTTTAATTTTAAATACATTTTATGGGAGAATTTTTTATTTTTTTTAGGATTTTAAATACATTTTTATATTAATTTTATATGATAACATTTAGTATTAAATTTAAATAATTTAATTTTATATAGTTTGATAATTATCAGAAATTACTTTTTGTATTGTACTGGTGTAAATTGAGAAATATTGTAAATTTTTTTCCCTAACAGCAAATCTAGCTCCACTTCGACTCTTCAGGCTCAAACAGACCACATTTAAATAGTCCTGCCTGTTAAAGCAGTAATGCGCCTGGTTTTGCCAAACCACATTCATATACACTCACCGGCCACTTTATTAAGTACACCTGTCCAACTGCTCGTTAACACTTAATTTCTAATCAGCCAATCACATGGCGGCAACTCAGTGCATTTAGGCATGTAGACATGGTCAAGACAATCCCTGCAGTTCAAACCGAGCATCAGTATGGGGAAGAAAGGTGATTTGAGTGCCTTTAAAACGTGGCATGGTTGTTGGTGCCAGAAGGGCTGGTCTGAGTATTTCAGAACTGCTGATCTCCTGGGATTTTCTTGCACAACCATCTCTAGGGTTTACAGAGAATGGTCCGAAAAAGAAAAAAACATCCAGGACCCGGCAGTCCTCTAGGCGGAAATGCCGTGTTGATGCCAGAGGTCAAAGGAGAATGGGCAGACTGGTTCGAGCTGATAGAAAGGCAACAGTGACTCAAATAGCCACCCGTTACAACCAAGGTAGGCAGAAGAGCATCTCTGAACGCACAGTAAAGGCAAACTTTTGAGGCAGATGGGCCCACAGCAGCAGAAGACCACACCGGGTGCCACTCCTTTCAGCTAAGAACAGGAAACTGAGGCCCAATTTGCCCAAGCTCATCGAAAATTGGACAGTAGAAATTGGAAAAACGTTGCCTGGTCTGATGAGTCTCATTTCTGCTGCGACATTCGGATGTAGGGGCAGAATTTGGCGTCAACAACATGAAACATGGATCCATCCTGCCTGTATCAACGGTTTAGGCTGGTGGTGGTGTGTGTCATGGTGGGGGGGAATATTTTCTTGGCACTCTTTGGGCCCCTTGGTACCAATTGAGCATCGTTGCAACCCTTTGTGGAATCTATGCCACGAAAATTGAGGCAGTTTTTGAAGGCAAAAGGGGGTCCAACCCGTTACTAGCATGGTGTACCTAATAAAGTGGCCGGTGAGTGTATGTGTTTAATAATACAAGTGTGGTGCAACACATCCTCAGAACGCCCCCAGAACGCCCCCTCATGTTAGATGCATTAAAAAGTGTTGAGTCTTACGAATAGTGATGAGCTATTATAATCGACAAAGTTGGAATCGGTATGGTTTTTAGTTTGATCGGAAATTTCAGATCACGCGATATTTTAGGTGAGAATCTGCCCCATAATCTATTACTATTGTGCCATTTTCGACGCTTCCTTTCATTTTTGGGGGCCAGCAAAAACAGCCCTTAGATCATAGAGCAGGATGAGCTGGGTGTGTGACGTCATGACTGTGATGTGTATGGTTGTCATTGGCTGCAAAAATCACATGACCTCGTTTTGCATAGAACAGCGTTCTTCATCAGTGTTTCAGTGTCTCTCATTAGAGCAGGACGTGTGCTAGATCTCTCTCAATGCAGCTCAGCTCAGAGACACAGTTCTATTTATACAGACAACTATGCTTTTAGCTGTGAACATTAGAACATAGGTAGATTAGAGAATTTCAGCTCTTAGTTAGTTAGACAGAGACTTTTAAAGAAGCATCCAGCACTGTACAGCCGCGGGGAGGGGGTTTGTTGCGGGCGAACACAGACAGACAGGCAGGCTTTTGAAAGGAGAGTGTATATTGTGCAGCCCAGACTCTGCTTTGAACCTGCATTGAAATGTTTTTTTTTTTTTACCAGTTTTTGGCCCTTACACCTCGCACCTGAGGTGAAATTTAACATTTTATTTTGTGCAGCCCAGTTTTGTTCAAATACTCACCTTGTACTTACATTAGATTACAGAAATTTTCTAGTAACTGCTGTTTTTATTTCATTGGTGCAAAAAACCCCCTTTTATTATCTGTATAACTTTTTAAAAAGGTTTTTTTTCACTTTGGGGCCCGCCCAGTTTTTTTTTCAAAAACCCCCTTGTACTTTTTTATTAGGAACAGAAATTTGTTTTAACTCAGGTGTATTTCATAGGTGCAAAAAACCCCCTTTTTATCCGTTAAAAAATTTTAAAAAGGTGTTTTTCATTTTTGGCGCAGCCCATTTTTTGTCAAAAACCCCCCTTGTACTTACATTAGGATAAGAAATTTGTAGTAATGGGGTTATTTCAAATGTTAAAACCCACCTTTTATTATCCAAAACTTTTAAATAGTGTTTTTCACTTTTGCGCACCCCGTTTTTTTCAAAGACCTTCTTGTACTTAAATTAGGTACAGAAATTTTTGAGTAACGCAAGTATTTCATAGGGGCAAAACCCACCTTTATTATCCGTATAACTTTTAAATAGGGGTTTTTTTACTTTTTGGTTTACCCCAGTTTTTTTCAAATAGCCACCTTGTACTTTAAATTTGGATACAAAATTTGTATTACGTTGGGGTATTTCATGGGGCAAAAACCACCGTTTGTTATCCGTATAAACTTTTAAATAGTTGTATTGCAGTGGTGCGGCCTAGTTTTTTTCAAATAGCCACGTTTTTAAATTTTGATAAAAAATTTTCTAGTAACTGTTTTGTTTGTCATTGCTGAAAAAACGCAATTTCCCCACCCGGTAACTTTGAATATTTTATTGCGCTGGGGTGAATCCATTTTGGCGCAAATAGCGATTTTTGATAGTTTGTTGAAAAAACAATTCCTATCCATGGGCATTTGTAAAACCGGACGAAGGGAAGAACACTGTTGTTTTTGTCTTAGGTTCTTCCACCAGACGCTTTTTCACAGGTATTCGCTAAAAACAATTTCAGTTTCTAATCCTAGTTGGCTGTGGGAAATTAGAGGATTTAAGAATAGCGTGATTTGCCGTCTTTCAATAAGAGACTGTCAAAAATCTTCCATACCTTCTTAAATTTTTAATATTTCTGAACATGGAGCAAAATGCAGGTGGTAAGCGAGCAAAGAGGGGTGGAGGGGTGTAGGCATGGAGGTAGAGGTACGAGAACAGGTGCTCCTTCCAGTGCTGGCGACAACATGCAAGCCAGCGGATCGTCGGTTGCAGGACAGTCTGGCCTGTCATCGCTGGGTCAGGGTCCTGTGAATCTCAGTAACAAAACAGCGTCGCCAATCTGTTGCTCAGTGTTTAATGCAACCTGCATCCAGCAGTCTTACCTCCTCGTCCTCCCAGTCACGGCCACAAAATGTCGTCATCTTTCATCGTCATGGGGGGTCATGCGGGTTTTGGGGTCATGCTGCGGTCCAGACAGGGATAGTAAATGCCAGTTCAACTAAAAATGGTGGTTCAAAGACCCCTTTTTTCCCAGGCACTTTTTAATCTGTGGGTCAGACAGATTTAAGGGTCATGCTGTGGCCCAGGACAGGTATAGTCAATGTCCAGTTCAACTAAAATGGTGATTGAAAGACTCCTTTTTTCGGCGCTTTTTAGTCTGTGGGCCCATGTAGATTTAAGGGTCATGCTGCGGTCCAGGACAGGGATAGTCAATGTGCAGTTCAACTAAAATGGTGGTTCAAGTAATACTGCCTTCTATCAGAATGAAGGTGTTGTTCCTCTCCCATAGACTTTACTGGTCATCGGCGATTATCTATTATCGGATATCGGCATGATAATTGACGATATCGACTATCGATCCGATGACGATAGTTGACGTAATCGCTCATCACTACTTACGAACAATGCGCCTAACACATTCAGTAGGTTTATTAGACATCGTAGCTGGCTCACTTTGGCGCATTTGACGCTAGAAAAGGGTGAAAAACCAGATCGTACATCTCTTCCAAAGTGAGGTAAAATCTTCTAAATAGGGGCACAGACAGCAAAACAAATGTAAGAAATATTCCCTGCACTATCCAAAGCTAAAGAAAATCTTTTTTTTGCTTGAGTTACATTTAATAAATGTACCTGTTCTGACTTACATACAAATTCAACTTAAGAACAAACCTACAGTCCCTATCCTGTTCTTAACCCTGGGTCTGCCTGTATATACATCCTCAGAAGAGGCAAATAAAGCAAAGAAAGAGGCAAAAATCAAGAAGCAGAGTATAGGAGGCATATACAGTCATTTACAGTAGATGTATGGTGGCCCTTAAAATAAACTCCATCAGTGGGCCCAGAAACAGTTCAATTGGTGGGCCCCTAGAATCAACTCCACCTGTGGGCCCTAGGCACCACAGTCCAACACTTGGTAAGTAGGAGGTTTATCTTCTATTTTTACACATATGCCAATGGAAAAACGAGCATTGATCGGCCCTAGAACACCCATTTAATTTACTATCAAATTAAAGGGATAAGATGGTGGTTGTTCAGGTGGAATTAGCTACTGCCAGATAATGTTGGAAGCACTTATCTCTAGGGAAACAAGAGACTGGACCTGTTTAAATGCCTTATACCACCCAGCAGATATTAGCACTATCCTAATATTAGACCATTTACATTGGCTAAGATTTGTTGGATCCTTATGGATACATTTTAATCATTAAGTAGCTAGTGGTAGCTAATCCATTAAAATATGATTGCTAAAGACTAGCTAAACACTTCTGCGTTTGTGTTTTTTGTTTTAGCATCTCTATTTTTACATGCTTGCAATTTTCAACATCTATTTTCTTCCATTATATTTTGATATGACTTACTGTATAAGCAGCTACAATACAGAATAAACTGTTGCAGCATTAACCTCTGACATTTATGAAAATCTCTAACGAGTTAATAGAAAACATTTATCTAAATTAAAAAATTGTTCAGCTATATAATTTTCATTTTTATTAATGCATGCATTTAACAGGCACTGAACTATAATTAGTTTTAATAGTATGTAACGTTTAATTATACAAGTTATGTTCATGGTACAAGACTATAGACACCATAACTGATGAAGGACAAAAATAATACATGACATTAAGTACATGGGAAGAAACCGTAGGATTGTGCATTAATGAATATTGTTAATTCAGACAGCCCCTTTACACATCTCTCTGAAAGCAGCTGGTTATAATGGTCCTATATGTTAGAACCTTGTGATCAGCAGTTATCAGATAGGAATCCAGAACATAGTTGCTTTATTTTACTTGCAATCTGTATTATCCACAACCTAACCGTAATATTTCTGGATCTGTCCTATCTTCAATGACGTAAAGTATAAAATTTTTACAAAATACTATGACTTGTGACCTTGCATTAAGAGTCTTGTGGCCAAGTACTTACAAATTGATAGAGATTATGAGAAACACATTTTTAAGGATTTTTTATTTATTTATTTACTGATCAAGACTTACAAAGTTTTTCTAGCTACATTGTAATATGACTATCTCTCAAAAGGATTCTCGAGCTAAGATGATGCACTTCAGACTATTTTTATAAATACTTTATTTCACTTATTAAGATTGTGACCTTAGAGGGTGACAATTGCCTGTAGAGGTCACATCATTCATCAAGCCACAAAGATGTCACCTAGAAAGGACTAAGGACTACTGGAAAGCAACCAGATATTGGTGATCTTTTTCGTAAAAATTGTCAGGTTTTTGTAAGGTCAGATCAACATTTTACCTTTTTGGGAAGCTTGAGCTGATACACGAACATTCATGTGTAGGACTTCAATACATACCTCTCAACCATCCTGATTTGGGCGGGACAGTCCTGATTTGGAAACGCTGTCCCGCTGTCCTGGGATGGTTAGGAGAAATCCCAACTTGCACTAAGCTCAGTGCTGTGGCCACAACCCCAGACTCTCTGCTCTGAGCTACCTGTCCAATAGGAAGGCCACACTGCTCAGGCCACGTATGCTAATCCTCCTGGCCCTGCTCCTTCATCATCAGAGCTCTTTTAGCTGCAAAGTCTTCAGAGATAACATGCTGCTCACTCCTGGTCATTATGGTAGGTGGGGCGTGGTTAGAGGCATGGCCTGGTGTGATGTCATGTGTTTGGGTGTGGACAGAGGCACGGCTTGATGTGATGTCATATGTTTTGGCGTGGTGAGAGACGTTGCCTGATGTGTCCTTCTTTGCCATCTCTAAAAGTTGGGAGGTATGTTCTGACTGAGAGTACAAGAATCCTTCGAAAGCCAAGGATATTACTTAAGACATAGTGGAAGACAATTGCATACCAGATGACTATTAAAAAGTTTACAACTTATTACAGCATGATTAACCAGTTTCTGACTTGGTTGTTTACCTCCCTTCTGACTAAATACATTTTACAGTAATTTCTTTTAGTATTTGCAGGTTTGAATGCTAGAATGCTTTATTGCACTTGGTCATTCTACATTTTTTATTCTTTTTTCCGTGATACATATGGCTTTATTTTTACATATTGTTTATGGAATATATATATATTTTAAATATTGTCAGAGAAAACAGAAAACATTACAAAAATATATTTTCCACATCTTTTCCTTCTTTTTTTTCTTTTTTGTAGCAAAAAAAGTCACTATAATAAGTGTAGTAACTGTGTAACTGTGTGAATGTTTTCATATAGGCGATACATAGCATTAGAGTTGTGGGGTTGGGTCTGAAAATTGCAGTTTGGGCTGTTTTATTGATTTTTTTTATTTTTATGTGTTTAATTTATTTATTTATTTTACACATTGTGCTCCTAATAAGGGGCAAAAAAAATTTTATGGATATTTTAATATACTTTTTCATGATTTCCCCCAAACTTGGGTGAAAAGCCCTATAGTATAATGTTGTACCCGGTTTCCATAAAAGTAGAAGAATGAAGAAAAAGCAATACCTTTTTTTTTGAGGCTAACTGATATATTTGATGGTGGGTTTCGAAAGTACTACTCCCCCTTTTAAAAATGATAGTCCTAGTTATTGTGGAAATACAAATCCCTAAATTCATTCCAGAGCTAATTTGCATGCAGATGCCACAGCTACCAAGCCCTATTGATCATGTGACCACTAAGGCTGGAAAGCCTAAAGGCAATTTATATACACAAAAGCAATTGAGCGCGGTATTTATTGAACCAAGGCAGGGAAAAAAAATAAACCATCCCGTCATTATTTTGAAGTTTGGCGCCCCTGAAGCCAGCTTTCCCAAACCCGACTGCACATTTTTTTGCAGCTGCGAACTCGAAATTTAAAAAAAAAAATGAAAAAATTTTCATGACTTAAAAAAATGTGTTTTAAAACGATTTATTGATCAAATCAAAACAAACAGAAACAAACAGAAATTATAATGTTTTTTTTAAAAGGTTTTTATGGAGTTAATGTTGCTTGAATTTAATGTATTCATGTCCAATTTTACTGTTTTCTCAGCAAAATTGTTTGACATTTGGGGGGCTATTTTAAAAACATTTTTGGAAAAATTCTTTTCAGCACCCCTTTTCCCTGTAAAAACCCCTATTTTTTTCAAGCCGCATGAAATTTTCTTCAAATAATCCTGGACATTTACAAGTACATTCTGCTTTCCATTGATTGCATCTGTGTTTTTTTGGTAATTCTAAATGTTAACAAGAAAAAGACAAAAGGAAACACAGCGAACACTGCAGTGCAAAATATTTATACTTAAACAATATGTTACTTCGCCATTGCAGTTGCAGATAACTACTGGTAGGGGACTTCTAAAATAAAGAGAAGAAGATGTCAGTAGTTTAACATGTTGTAAGCATTTAGATTAATATTTGTCTAATAGTATTTTAATTAAATTGTTATTTATTTCTTTAAGCTGGGTTTACACTCTAAAAATTTGTTGTGGAATTTTGTTTACAAATTTTGGGCGATATGTATGAAACTACCTAACACGCCAGACTATGAAACTATGAAACTATGAGTGTTATGCACCAAACTTTGTATGTCAGTTTCACACCAAACATTAGCACATTCTTGGCGCATTCAAAAGTGTCTAAATAGAACAGTGTTATGACACATTTTTGGCGCAATATATGCCCAAAAAAAGACGCATGCGCGTTCATACATGTCACCATTTTTTTGGTTACTTATCAGCAAAACACAAATAAGAGTTCTAAAAGCAGCCAAAACAAAGTGGGAGATCAAGTTCATACAAGCACATTTTTCCATATTTCTAAATTTCTGGGTGGCCTTGCAAAAAACAAGAGCCACCCTTATTGATGTCAAGCAGCAAATGATTTACTCATTCAGTACTTCATGGATTTTCCAGTTTACCTGATGGTGATCCAAACTGACATAGCAGTCTTTTTCTCTTCACCTGAAGAGGAGGAAGACTGGTTCAATCTGTTCCTTAGATCGCTAAGATGCCGATTTGAACTTATAATAACTAATGGGGTCATTAGCCCCTCGCCCAGGACAATCTCTTCAAAAGAAAGTTGAACTGATTTTCATACATCTGATATAATATATGTAAATAGTGGGGTTTTTCAGCTCAGTGGTAGTCACGGTCAGTGCAGACACAGGTTTTAGGTGCAAACATAAACAAAAGTTTGTCTCCTGGACGCAAACCACAAAAAAAGAAAAATTTTCTTCACTTTAAAAGAACCATTTTAAAACATTCCTTTTTTGATTAATAACAAAATGAAAATAAGGAACAGCCTCACCGGTCAGTGTCACAGTTTCCATAGCAACCATTGGCACTTGAAACCCCACACTAGTTTTTGCGATTACGTTGGCCAGACACGGTCGATGGTTGATAGTCACCCATTTTCGACAAGATAGTCGATGGCATGAAAATTTATGATCGATGACCATAAAGTCTATGGAGGGGAAAACAAAACTTCATTTCTTACCCCCAAACAGGGCTGGGAAGCGGGAAATTAACATCCAAAAACATCAAAGGAATGTACATCTAGGAAACACACTTAGTTATAAAAGCCACAAAAAAAAATCACCACCATTCACTTTCCCGTCTTGTACCACACATGACCCTTAACCTGCATCACCCCAAATTAAAAAACCAAAAGGCTATGATTGAACCATCATTTTCTTGAACTGGACATTGAATATCCTGTCCGGGAACGCAGCTGACCCCCAAAACTCATCCCCCCAGTTTTAAAAGTGCCGGAAAAGGATTTTTTGAACCCCCTTTTTTAGTTGAACTGGACTTTAAACTATATCTTCCTGTACCGCAAAATACCATTAAACCTTGTCTGCCCCACAGAAAAAAAAGTGCCGGGAAATAGGGTTTTTCAACCACCTTTTTAGTTTCACGGGACATTACTGTCCCTTCTGGGTAGCGTGCCCCCCCTTTTGAGTGGGCCCAAATTGAGTTTCATTTGGGAAAATACGGTGTTAACGCTCCTTTCCCCCAGGGCCCTTTTTTTTGGCATTCTTTTTTCTTTTTAAATCAAGTCGGGGGAAATTGTCTCGTACTTTGTTCTCTTCGTGCTCCATACTCCTGCCTCTGAAAAACCCTCATCTGGTCAAGTTTTCCTGACCCCCTTGCAATTAAAGGGGAAATTTTTTTTAAAGCTATTTTGTACATGCAAGTTTTTTAGTAGTTTAATTCTAAAAACACTTTTTTTAAAATAGGATGGAATCCCACCATGTCTTTGTTTCTTTTTTTTAAATGTTTTAAAAAGGGGTTGTCTCAATACAGGGATTGATAGTATGTTAAAGTCTTGCAAAAAAAAAGTCTTTTTTTGCAATAGTGTCCTTAACAGGTCCACCTATTCCGTTTTTCCCGCATTTATTAAGAAAATACATTTTTTTTTTTTGGGAACTTTCAATTCACCTGTGGTGACTACAAAAATCGTTTTTCACTTTTAAATGAAAATGTCCCTCATGAACAAAGCTGTAGAGCCCCAAAAGTAAAAAAACCTTTTTCGTAATGTATTGGATAATAAAAGGTATTTTTTGGCACCTATCAATTCACCTGTGGTAACCACCAATTGCTGGATTAAATTTTTAAGAAAGGTGGTCTAACAACAAATCGGGACTGGGAAAAAATGAAAAAAAAACACGTACTGTAATGTATTCGGATAAAAAAGGGTATTTTTGGCCCCTTTCAATTAACCTGTGGTGACACAAAATTACTGCTTTCACTTTTAAAGTGCAAGGGCCTCAAAAACAAATCTGAGGGGCAAAAGTGCAAAAAACAGTATCTGAAATTTATTCGGATAATACAAGGTATTTTTGCCCCCTATCAACCTGGCCGATAAAAAATTGCTGGTTTCTAATTTTAACTGAAAAGGTGGATATATGAACAAAGGGCAAAATTGAAAATTAACACCCTATCTGAAAGTATACTAAAAATTAAAGTGGAGTTTTTGCACCTCAAAGAGACTGCAGTTACTAGAAAAGATGTGTACCTAAAATAAGTTAGGCCCCCCAAATATCCGGGAAACATTTCAATAGAAAACTTTAAAAAATAAAGCTAAGTGAAATGTCTACACTAAGCTTGGTGAACTTTAGTAGTTAATGTTTTTTTTTTTAAGTTTTAGCATAGAAAGTTTTAGAAGGTGAAAAAGTCAGGCGATCCCTTTTTAGAGGCAAACAAAAATATATTTGGGGGAGTTTCGAGAGAACTACTCCCTTCTTCAGAATAATGTTAACAAGAAATTGAAAATTCACAGCTTTTTATACAAAAAAGACCTGGGACCTTCAAAAAATCTTAAATTCTTAACAATAACAAAATGCAATAAGCAGAAAGTCTTTAAAACGTCAAGCAATAAACTATCTGGAATTGTGAGGCTGACAGGGGGGGTCGTATTCCTCATCTTATCTGCCCCCCATCGGCCGTGATTTGGGGCCATCCTGTTCACACATAGTTCGACAAAAAAAAGCTGGCAAAAATTTTTAGCCCATTTTGCAGATTTTTGAAATTTTTGCTTTAAATTTAAATTCCCACTCCTTTTCTCCCTTCATCTTAAAGTGCCCATAAAACCATAATTTTCAATTTTCAATACAAGGTATCCGGGAGAAGTGTTGTGCCACTGAAATCAGTTCTGCTGTTATTAATAGTGAATCTATGTGAGTTCATGGCTGGCTGAGTCTCTCCCCTGTTTCCCCCACAAAAAAGGCCCTTGAGGGACTTTCATACACAAAACAATACCCACTTGCTAGACCTGCAGGAAAATGTCCCCCAGTTCTGGCCCCTGCTGTGACTTGGGACGTACACTGCAGATGGGGATGTTTGAGGCTTGCCCTGTTCTGCAGGCAGGGGGAGGGGCCATTTTCGTTGGGGCCTTCAGCGCGCTCCCGGGCAATAAACGCCACAGGTTTTTGGGGGTTTCCGAAAAGAAAGGAGAGGGGGACTGGGAAAAAAAAATGTTTTGAGTCTATTGTCCCTTATGTAGCCCGTTGAAGTTCCTTGGCAAACTTTCTAGGATCTCCCCTGTGGGTTGTAGTTACAAAGGGGCACCGTTCTTCCTTCTGGGGCTCTTGGGAGTGAGCAGACTTTCTTTGATGGCGGCCGCTTTTCTGATTTGATTGTCCGTCCTTTTGGCCCTTTTCCCCCTTGGAGAAATTTTTTTCCTCAGATCCGGGGTGTTTGTCCGGCGTCTTGTTGGGGCAAATAGAGTACCGTTAGCCTGGCTGTAAAAAATGATTGCTTTGGTGTTTGGGGGGGGAAGCTTCATTCCTGATTTCCGTTCTTTGTGGTTTGTGGTACACTGATGTGGTAGCCGGTTTTTTTTGATGTGTATTTTATATCCCAAAAATGGATTTTGCTCCTTTTAAAAGGTAAGCTTGAGGTTGATGGGGGGGGGGAAGTTTTTGAAACTTATGGAATTGAATTGGGCCTCCTCGCCCCCATCCCGATGACAATGATTCACGATGTAACGGAGGTACATATGGGTTTTTTTGGGATGGGTAGATCGCTCCTTTCCCTTCAGCCCTAAAGAGGGTTTTCATATGGGCCACACTGGCCCCATTGAAATTCCCCTTGCTGTAGATATGGTCCCTCCAAATTTTAAAAAGTTTTTGGGGTATGAAAAGTATGAGCTGTTTATTGGGTTTTTTTTGGGAGGTTTAGTTTCCAGGTGTGTCCGACATGCGCAACTCCATCCTTGTGGGGTATGTTTTTTACAAAGGATTTTAATCCATGGTTGCCAAAAAAGGTGCCCTCGGAATGGACCAGGGCATTAGTTTGTTAAGAAGATCCGTGGTTCCTGGGTTAAATAGGAGTATCTCTGACCGGGGGTTTTTGGAGATTTTCCACCAAAACCCGAATATTTTTTTTGTCAAGCCCAAACCCAAAAAGATAGGGCCCCCAGGGTTTTTCCTTCTTGTGGATTTGGGGAGCAAGTAGAAGCAGCCTGGCCGGGATCTGCTTTGGGGGACCCCCCTACCTGCCTGACCTGAGTTGGGAAATTCTTTAATATTTTTTAGCTGTTTTATAAAGTCCTTGTGGGATCATGTAAGTTTGGGGTAATGGGCGTGGTTGGGGTACTGCCTGTTGCTTCCGGATGTTTCAAGGTGTTCTCATGGACTATGCGCCCCTTTTCAGTGGTTTATATTTTCCTATTTTCTTTTATGAGGGATAGCCTTCTTTCCTGCAGGGTTAGGGTTGTGGCCTTTTCTTTCTTTTTCCCAAAATCTCAGATTGTACTTTGCTTCTGAAACATCAATGTATTTGTTGTGCTGCATTAGTTTTTCCCGGCCGTGGGTCCAGAACTATTTCCCCTGGCCAACACTTTTCCAGAGATGACCATTGTATTGAAGATCTAAAATAGGTTTTAAGGGGGCACTTTAAGAGAGAGGGAGAAAAAGGGGGAATTTAAATTTAAAGCAAAAATTTTTGACTCACAAAATGGGGAAAAAAATTTATGCCGCTTTAGTCGAATATGTGTGAACAGTGCGGTACAAATACGGCCCCCATGGTGCAATAAGACCAGGGAATCTGAACCCCCTCTTCACGCCTCACAATTTCCCGATAGTTGATTTCTTTACCCGTTGTAAAAGACTTTCTGCTTATATTGCATTTTGTTATTGTTAAGAAATTCCCCAAGATTCTTTGAAGGGGGCCAGGTCTTTTGTTTATAAAAATCTGTGAATTTTTATTTCTTTTAAACTCATGTCGAAAAAGGGGGCTAGTTTCTCGAAAGCCACCTCAAATATACTCAGTTGCCCCCTAAAAGGATCGCCGAATTTGGGAACTTTTTAGTTTCTTTTTAAAAGCTTGTCGGTTTTTGCCCCGGGGGCCCCCCCCCCGCTCTCCCCCTTTACTTTTTAGCGGTAGATGCCCTTTTTAAAATTTTTACCTAACACTTAAAACTTCCAACCTGATCTAACAAAAAAGTAAGGATCACAGCTAAAAGTAGAGCTTTCTCTGTGAAGAAATGATTAATTTTTCTGACTGTTTTGGGCACACAGAGCGACGTCCTTTGCTCTGAACGCGGGGTACACTTTAGGCTGAACGAACTGTTCAGTAAAACGGGGTCAGTGATTTTTCCAGCCCCAATCGCAACCATTCAAACCCTTCATACGTGCACACACATCTCACCCCTGATCTATTCTGTAACTGATTTGTGGGGGCCAAAAAAACAGGGGAAGGCCAAAAGGCGCATCTTAATAGAAAATTCACAGATTTTAACCTAAATTTTCGCATGTCAAAAATTTTGATCAACATAAAAACTGTACGATTTTTAACTTTGTCGATAAAAAATCGCTCAACACTACTCCACACCTCACAAAGCCTCCAGCTTTCCAGATGTTCCACACTGAGCGGGTCAGCTGCCTTTTTAAATCCCCCGGGTAAGGCCGCCCCGGGAAAAAAAGAGGGGACCTTTCCCACCCAGACTTCTGGGCCCTTTTGGGAAAAAAACCTGCCCCGGATTCCATAACAATAAAGAAAGCTCAGCAAATAACTTTCTGGAAACCCAATTTAAAAGGGTTTTTCATTTCCCAGAGGCCGGGCCCCCTTGATGAAAATTTTCCTGCCCCCAAACCCTTTCACCTCTTTTTTTTTCCCTTACAAAGAAACATTTGTATTTTTTAAAGTTCAGGCTGGGACTGGGCCGCCGGGGGATCGGGGGAAACCCCGGGTTTGGGCCCCCCCCGAGCCGCTGGGGGGCCCCCGGAAAGGCAGTCCCGGTGCTCCCCAAAGCCCGGGCCGTGCATCCGGCCCCTGAACCCCCCGGCCCTCGTCCCGGGGCCCCCAGAGAGGGCCCCGGATTTGGGGGAAACTAATGTCCCCGACCCCCGGGGGCTGGCGGTGTCAGCGGAGCACACGCCCTTAGCACTGCGCTCCGCCGACCGCTCTGGCAGGCTTAAGGCACTGGGCCTTAACCCTCCCGGGCGCCGGCCCCCTACTGCTGATTTTAGGGGGCCCGGGGGGGGTGACGCCCACTTCACTGCGCCGCCAAAGCGGGCGGGGGGAAGGGAGCCGGCGGGAAAGCCCCGGGAGCGGCGGGGGCCCCCGGGCTACAGGGGGGGCCCTTTAAACCTACTAGGGGGGCCCTGGAAACTAGGGGGGCCCTAAACTACAAATGGGGGCCCTGGTAGATGGGGGGGCCTGGCTACAATGGGGGGGGTGGCTACAAGGAGGGCCTTGGGCAAATAGGGGGCCCTGGCAAACTATGGGGGGCCTAACTACTGGGGGGGCCCCCGGGGCCCTAACTACTGGGGGGCCCTCAATAACTAGGGGGGGCCAAAACCCTAAAACACCCAAAGGGGGCCCCTTTGGGGGCCCAAACAAGGGGGGACCGGGCTACAAGGGGGGGGCCCCCGGACCCTACAAAGGGGGGCCCCTGGCTAACAAGGTGGGCCCGGTTACGGGGGGGCCCCTTTCCCCTTTAAAGGGGGAACCCCTGAATACCTGGGGGGGCCCTGGCTTCAAGGGGGGGCCCGGTACTGGGGGGGCCCCTTTTTTAACGGGGGGGGCCCGGGCTACAAGGGGGGCCCCCGGGCCCTACAAAGGGGGAACTGTCACAAGGGGCCCTGACTCCCGGGGGGGGCCCGGTCAACAAGGGGGGCCCGGGCTACTAGGGGGGCCCCGGGTTTCAAGGGGAGCCTGGTAAAAAGGGGGCCCCTGGTAAAAGGGGGGGCCCCTGGCTAAAAGGGGGGAACGGGCCTACAAGGGGGGCCCTGACAATGGGGGGGCCCCTGGCAAAAAGGGGGGGGCCCTTTATTTACAGGGGGGGCCCTGGCTAAAAGGGGGGGCCCCCTTTGCCTACTAGGGGGGGCCCCTGGCTACAAGGGGGGCCCTGGTTTAAAAGGGGGGCCCCCCAAAAAATTTGGGGGCCCTGACAAAAAGGGGGGGGCCCCCTGGTATGGGGGGGCCCGGGCTACTAGGGGGCCCTGACTGCCTACAAATGGGGCCCGGGCTAGCTTGGGGGGGCCCTAAATTAAAAGGGGTTTGGCCCGGCTAACTATAGGGGGCCCTGGTAAAAGGGAGCCCTGCCCAAAAGGGGGCCCGGGGCTACAAGGGGGGCCCCGGGCTAAAAGGGGGGGAACTGGCTACAAGGGGGGCCCTGATTTAAAAGGGGGGCCCCTGGCTACAAGGGGGGCCCTGACCAAAGGGGGGGGCCCGGGCTAAAAGGGGGGGGTTTGGCCTAAAAGGGGGGGCCCCGGGGGGGGGGGAAAATTTTAAAAGGGGGGCCCGGGCCTAAAAGGGGGGCCCTGGTAAAAGGGGGGCGCGGGCTACAATGGGGGCCCAGGCAACAAGGGGGGCCCGGGTACTAGGGGGGCCCTGGTTTACTGGGGGACCCCGACGCCTAAAAAAGGGGGCCCCGGGTTTAGCTATGGGGGGGGCCCGGGCTAAAAAGGGGGCCCTGGCTAACTATTTGGGGGGCCCGGGCTCCCAAGGGGAGCCCTGCAAAAAAGGGGCCCTGGTAAAAGGGGGGGCCCGGGTAAAAGGGGGAAACCTGGCTACAAGGGGGGCCCCCTGACTACTGGGGGGCCCCCTGGCAACAAAGGGGGGCCCCTTTACTAAAAGGGGGGCCCCTGGCCAAGGGGGGCCCGGGCAAAAAGGGGGGGCCCTGACAACAGGGGGGGGCCCGGCCGGGGGGGCCCTGGTTTAAAAGGGGGGCCCTGCTACGGGGGGGCCCCTTACTAAAGGGGGGCCCGGCTACTAGGGGGGGCCCGACAAACTAGGGGGCCCTGGTACAAGGGGGCCCGGGCTGCCCCCGGGGGGGGCCCTGGCTAGCTATAGGGGGGGCCTGACTACAAGCGTGGCCCCCCGGGCCCCCCCAAACACAGGGGGGGCCCCTGGTTTCCTCAGGGGGGGGCCTCTCTACAAAGGGAGGGACTCCCGGTTAAACAATTTTGATCAAAAGATTTTTTAAGGGGTGCCCAGGGATTTTTAAAGGATCTAAAATCGGGAAAGTCCTTCCTATGCATCTTTACCCCCAAAAACGGCCAACCCGGCCTCCCCCCGGGGGTAAAACCGCCCTCCATTATTCAGAGAGAAAAAATAAAAAACCCCCAACCGGCAAGTTTGCCCTTCTTATGACACCTGTGGAGGGGGCGGGGACAAAAACCCCAAAAGGGGAAGCACCCCCTTTTCCCTTTCCCTTTTAGTTAAAAAACAATGTACACCAAGTATAACGTATGTTTCTGCACACAAAAACATTTTTTGGGAAAAAAAAGTAAGCAAAACCCGGGTTTTAACTGGCCCGGGGTGCGGCACAATTTTAAATTTTTTAAAATGTACACACACAGACCGCCGGCCCGTGGACCCTTACTGGATTTTTTAGCCCTTTTGGAGGCCCTTTGGCACAGGAGAGGGCTGAAGTTGCCCAGGTGAGGTTTAAAAAAGAGTAGGACCACCCAATGAAATCCCCCTTTTAAAGCCCCGGGGGTGGGCTTGAGAAATTTTTTTGGGCCAAAAAAAAATGCGGACCAAGAATCTCAAAAAAATTTTTTATAACCTTTTTAGATAGCATTAAAAATGTTTTTGGAGATTCCCTTTTTTTTTTTGCCCTTTTGCAGGGTGTCCACTGGTAATTTTGGGTGTGGGGCAAAATGTTATGTGGCAGCCAAAAACCCGGTGGCAACCCCGGTTCGCAGGGGTTTTTTCAAAAATTTTTTTTCTGTGCAAAAAATATACGTTGGGATTTGGGACATATTTTTCTTTAATTTTATTTAAGGAGAAGTAGATACCTCCTTTTGGTTTTCCTGCACCCCCCACCTCCACAGGGTGATATCAAAAGCACTAGGCTTTGAAAAGGGTTTGGGGCTTTTTTTTTTTTTTTCTCCTGCATTTTGGGGGGCCTTTTTGGGACAGGAGGAAAGGGCTGAAGTTACCCAGGGGAGAGATAAAATAGGGGTAGGGGCCACCCCAAATGAGATCCCGTTGTAAGCCGGGGGTGGCGTGAGATTTTTTGGCCCAAAAAAATGCGGACCAAAAAATCTCAAAAGTTACCTTATGTGGGCTCTATAAGGGGTGTTGAAAAAAATACCTGAGCTGGTGTCTGACCCCTATGGTTTCCTATTTGGCGGTGGGGTTTAAAAGGTTTATCCCCGAGCTGGTGTCCCGACCCTATGTGGTTTTCTATATGGCGGGGTTTTTAGGTTTTTTCCTGAGGGTGGTGTTTCCCCTTTGGGGGTTTTTCTATATGGCGGGTGTTGTAGGGTTTTTTTGGTGGGGATAATGCCCGCGTACACTTTGTCCCTGATTGGGAAAAGTGGGGAAAACCCCGACCCTGTGATCGGGGTTACACTTTTTCTTCTTGGTTTTTTTTATTTTAGAAGGTGGTTTAGGTGCAGACCAAGGGGGACGTGGGGGGGGGATATTTTTGTTGTGTAAGGGGGGAAGTGTATGTGGGGGGGAGGGGGGTACTGAATGTGGGGAGGGGGGTATTTTAAAGGGGTGGAAAGGGGGGTATTGTATGTGGGGGGAGGGGGGAATGTATGGGGGGCCAGTGGTTTGGGAAAAAGGTGGAGGGTACTTACCCGGGTCATGATATGTTTGAATGACAAAGGGGTTTACTAAAATTGGGACTACACCCAAAACAGATCTGTTTTTCACCCCTGTTTTATTGGTTAAAATGGGCGCATTTAGTCCGAGGGGGCCGGAAATTTTTTTCTTTTACAGTAGGGGGGGCCCCCCAAATAAAACCCCCCGTGGGGCCCCCCCCCCCCCCCCCCCCCCCCCCCCGCCGCAGGCCCCCAAAACCCCCCCAAGTCCGCCCCTGATTTTGGTCTTTTGGGTTGTTTTTTAAAACCGATAAAAACCCCTTAATTTTTGCAATTCATCAAAGGGTTTGGGGGAAATAAATATTTTTGGGTTTTCTCTTTTTGCACCTGATGATTGTATCTCAGATCATTTAGGGGTGGGCATATATGAAACCGGCCCCAACACACCAGTTTTTTTAAAATTTCTTTTAAAAGGAGTGGGTTTGGGGGAGCCTATGTATGAAAGCGTTTCAATTGTAAGTTCTGAATTTTCGTGTCCCCCTTCCCCTTACTTTAAATTAGTTTAACCCAAAACTTATAACATCCCCAAAAATCCCCCTTTTTTGTTTTTCTAAATGTTACATTCTCAGTCCCATGGAAGGGTTGATAACCCCTTTTTTCACAATGGTAAAAGTAAAAATTTTGGTCTTTGTTTTTTTTTTTCCCCCCCGTTCCAAGAGCCATATATATATATATTTTTTCCATCTACAAAAGCATAAATTTATTTTGCGGGAAAGGTTTTAAATTTCTAAAATTTAGTCATTGACCGTGTCATAGAATTTACTGGGGAACCCCAATTTAATTTTTAAAAATTTTAAATAAAATGTGAAAAAAAAAGTTTGCACCCTTTTTTGGGGGGGTGAGAGGGTTTTTTTTCCTGTGTTTAAATTTTTTTGGTATAATTGAAAGTTTTTATCCCGTGTAGATACCGGGGAATGGAAAATATGAAGTGTTTTTGTGGCACCATTTCTCATTCATTTAGATACTGCAGCTGTGATCACTTAAGCATCTAAGAGGTTAAACAGCAGGGAATGGAGCTTGGCACTTACTTTTGACAAAAATTTTTTTTTTTTCTTTTTTTCCCCTGTAAAAATTTCCTGAATAAACGAAAATGGTGAAAGTGGTTCCCTAAATGGCGCCAAATTTTGAGGCCAACCCCACCTTTGTGTTTTTTTCGTGCCGGGAACTTTGCTTTCATTAAATATTTGGGGCCAAACTTTTTTTTGAAAAAAACTTGAAATTTTTTAGTTCCCCAGTTTTGATCCAAAAAAAATGAAGTCACCCCCGGTTACAACAGGAAACTCAAGGGGGTGGCCTAGCTATTTTTAAACCCCCAATAGAAACCAAAATTTAGCTTCCCCTTTGGGGCAACCCCACCTCCCTAATCCCGAGAGAAAAAAAAAGAAACACCAACCTTTGCCAAAATACCCGCACTGATTTCAACCCGCCTGTGGAGGGGGGGGGGGTTCAAAAACCAAAATGGAGGCATCCCTTCCTCCCAAAAAGATTAAAACCCAATACCCAAAACAAGGGTTAGTTCCCCCAAACAAAAAAAAAAAATTTTCTAAAAAAACAAAGGGGAACCCGGGGTCCATGGCAGGCACCCACTATTTTTTTTTATATATATATTTTAAAATTTATATTATATATATTATATATTTATAAAAATATATATAATATATAAAAATATTTGGAAATTTGCTTAACCGAAATTTTTTTTTCCCTGGACCCGAGGCAGCAACATTGGGGATTATTTCCCCCCTAGGTACAACAGGAAAACGGGTTTAACAAAAAATTGAAAAATTAATCACTAGGTGTTGCCCAAAAAACCCTGGCTGGAAACCCCACCCCAATATTGTAAGTAGCAATAAAGGAAATTAACTGGGGGGGGAAAGCGGCGCCTACGGACCCAAAAAAAAAAATTTTGGGTTAACAAATTTCCACTTTCCGATCGTCCTACGACAGAAACCATTGGGTTTTAAAAAAGCAATATTAAGAGGGTGGGACCTCCAAGCTTTCCTTTTTTTGATTCACCAAAATTAAAAAATTTCTGCAAGAGGAGCCCAAACCCTTAAGTTTTTACAAATTTTTGGGGTGTAGAAAAAGTTGGGGCCTTTTAAAATTTGTTTAAAAGGCCTTCCCCCCAAAAATCCGCCCAGGAGTGAGGGTCGGGTTGGAATGAGCCGAGATGAAGGGTGAATCTTGACCAAAATCGTAACATTATTTTTGACCTTTTTAAAACCCAGGGGCCGAGTAGCCTTCTGGCTTTGTGACCTTTCCTATTGCCATGAAATTGTAGAAACAATGCTTATTAAAACCTGAAAATTGAGTAGTTTTGTAGAAATTGGACCGCTCTTCTACATCCAGTGTGTGCAACATCTGTTTTTTTTTCGTCCACTGGATGGGGAAAAAGAACCCCGGGGAAAAACAATCCTTTGGTTATTAGATGTTGAAGTACTTTTGGAAAAAAAACCTGGCTAGTCCAGAAAAAGCAATTCTTTTGGGTCCCAGATAGGTTCTCTACAAAGCTTGAAGTTCCCCTAACCTTTTTGCTGAGTAACCACTAAAAAATGTTTTAATGATATATATTTGAACTAGACTGTAGCGGGCTAAAAGGGTGGCCCGGGTTAAAGGGCCTCAGAAAAAGTTAACCCCATGATGGTAGGGGTTTATGCCCATGGGTTTTTAAATTTCGATGTTTGAAAAATCTTTGCCGGGATTGTTTGAAAATTTGCCCAGCTGAGCATTGATTGTGTAAAGGGACTTCAATGTTTTGTTTTTGAGGCCTTTATTAAACCCTTTCCTGAAGAAACGTAGTACAGAAGATAGAGTCGCAGAGACTTTTTTAAAGAGCACCACCTTTGTAAAATTCTCCAAACCCTTTAAAACATATAGTTGCGGGTCTTCTAGCAGCCAAAAGATTTTTAAATACCTCGTCTGAGAACCCAACGTTGTAAGTTTTCCCCTCAGCCCCCAAGCCGTCAGATGGAGTTTGTGACTTTAGGGTAGAACATGCCGTTTGGATAGGAGGGCCGCTATGGGAGTTTCAGAATCGCCTCTCGATAGGACAATACAGAAAGAAACCCGGGCCGGGGGCCGAAGGGAATAATCGCTATGACCCCTGCTTTTTGCCAGAATTTTTCCGGAGGACTTTGGGGTCAGAGGGAAAAGGAGGGAAAACTAAATTCATTTGTTTCCCAATGATTGACAACCCATCATTGCTACAGGGACCCCGGAGTGAGAGGGGGGCAAAATGTTTTTTTTTTTTGCGTTGTTTGGAGTTGCCCATGGCATCCAGGGGGGTATCCCATCTTTAAGTAATTTGTTGAAGATTTGGGTTTAGACTCCCTTCTCCAGGGTGCAGGGAAATTTCGGGTGAGCCAATCCCCTGTTACATTGAAAAGCCCAAGGCATGCGGGATATTGTAAGATTGATTCCGCCATATCACAAACCCCATTCCCGGGAAAAAGAGGGGGTTTGGTGCCCCTTGTTTGTTTAGGTAGTAAACTGATACCAAATTGTCGGTTTTTTTTCGAGGACATTTGGTTGAAAAGGATGGGCTGAAAAAGGTCAGACTAACTTGATGGCTTCAGTTCCCTTAGTTGGAAGATGCCCCTGTTTTTCCGAGGAGACCACATTTGGAACCCCGTGGCCTTTTACAAGGGCACCCCCCGCCCCAAAAAGGATGCATCCGGGGGAGGAAATTTCTGGGTGAGTCAAAGGGTTTTCCCCTTTCCTCATCTGTCCGGGTCTAACCACCATTCCCCGTCTCTTTGGTGTACGCACTCAAAACATGTGGGTGCCCCAGGGAATGCCGGTTTTTGTTCCGGGGGAAAGATGTTGGCCTGAAGGGGAATGAATAGACTTGGGGCCCCGGGGTACTGCATCGATGGGGGATATCGCTGACCCAACACTTTCATCGCTGACGAACATGAATTTGGGGACTAGATCAATGATTGACCCCGAGTTGACCTTCTCCCCCCCTCCGGGTGACGTTTTGAAGTCTTTTTACGGGAATTTATTAGAATCCTAGAAATTGTATTTCGACTGGAGAAAGTTGAGATTTTTGTCTGTTGATCAGAAAACCCTGATTTTTTGAGAGTCGTAAAGCCAGCTGGAGGGGAGAAGGGGATTTCTCTGGAAGGAGCAGCACCACCCAATCGTCGAGGGATGGGATTACTGTAAACCCCCCGGAAAAAAGACTGCTGAGAACCACGAATTTTTTTGAAAACTCCCTGGGGCGAGAATTCCAATGGGAGACATTTTAATTTGAAATGAAGGGCCTGACTTGGGCTGTTGGTACTCTTTTAATATTTTTTGTGACTTTCCAGGATGGCAAATGGGAAAATCATCGGTGAGATCTATGATGCCATAAAACTGCCGCTTGCAGAATAGTAGGACCGATGAATTGCCCCTCTTGAATCTTTTTTTTGAGAAATTTGTTGAGAAAAGTTAGATCTTTACAAAAAAAATTTGTTCCCGGTTTTGGGGCATGAAAGGGCCACATTATGTGGATTTTTTGTCCGTTTTCCCCGGGTATCTGCGCCTCCCCCCCCGAATCCCCCTGTCAACGCGGGGGTTCATGTTAGGCGCAGGTTTTCCCCCCTTTTACTTGGGCCCCGCATAAAGGGGCGGGGGAAGGGCCGGTGTGGGCGCGGGGTAGGCTTCGGGGGCGGGTCGCAAACGCTTAAAAACTCCGAGGGATTACTGGCGGTTGCAATGCAGGCGCAGTGCACATTTCAGCAGCTTTTGACAGGCAGACAGGTTTTTTTTGGTCTAAATGCTCCGACAGAGGCAAATGAAGCAGGGCGGAACATGCAGGAAGCAACGAAGATCGCGACAGAAATCCGGGGCCCCCTCCGTCAGCAGGGGTATGATTCCCCAAAATTTCCCTTTAAAAAAGGGAGAAAACAGTGTCAGAAAAGCGAATGTAAAAAAAACATACTTAAAAAAAAAAAAAAAAAACTTTCCAAAATCCAGAACGGCTCAAATCAAAATTATGATTTGTAAATTGCCGGGGGAAAAAAGAAAATTCAAATTCTAAAACCTTTTTTCCCTTGGTCGGGCATAAACCAGCCAATAGAATAGAAAACGACAGTGAACCCCTTAAAAACCTATGGGGAAAGGATTGACCAATCAGAACCCACGGGGGATAATTAAAAATACTGTAAAAAGACGAAAAAAAGCTGTTTGGCTGAGCAAGGGGGGGTTTGGCTAGCTGGGGCCAGTCAAAAAAAGGAGCGCCCAAAAAACCCTTTCAGTCTTTTGGAGAAGTTTAGCCCCAATTCAGAATCCAGGGCGGGAAAATTTCAAAATACGGGAAAAAAAGACGGGGAAAAAGGGGCTAAAAGGGTCGGGGCAAAGGCGCGACTATTTCCCTCCCCATTATAGTCTAGGAGAGAGGGGCGAAAACAAAATCTGGGTGCTCACCCCGCCGTGCGGGGCAGGGAAGTTTAATAAAAAAATTAAATTTTTTTTAAAATATAAAACATTATAAATTTTAAAACCCGGGAACCCTTTTTTACAAATAAATCATTTTGAAAACCCAAAAAACCCGCGTTTGTCGCCGAGCCCCGGCGCTACATGGGGAATTGCAATAGAAAAGAATCGCTGGGAAAAAACAGTAATTCAAATTTTTTAAAAAGCTATTCCCCTTTGGGGGGGGGCAAAAACCAGCCAATCAGAATAGGACGAAAAATGTCCTTTTATAACCTATAAAGGGAGTAAAAACCCAAAACCCAGAATAGGAGCGCCCAAAGCCCATTATAACCTTTGGGAGAATTTTGGGGGAAACCAAAACAAATAAAAGGGGGGGACAGTTCAAAAAACAGTAAAAAGACAGAAAAAGCTGTTTGGGGGCTGAGCAAAGCGGGTGCTTGGCTATCCCCCCCAAAACCCAGAGCGCGAGCAAATTTCCCCAAATTTTTAGTCTTTTGGAGAGATGGGCGAAACTGAAACCCTTCGGCGCTCGGGCCCGCCGGGGCAGCATGAAGTATTAAAAAAAAAAATTTAAATTTTTTTTTAAAATGTAAAACATTATCAGAAAAAGAGCCGAACCCTTCTTTTACAAATAAAATCTTTTTGAAAACCCCAAAACAATGCGTTTGGCCCGCCGAGCCGGGCCCCCAAAAAGGGTTTGGGGGCTGAGGGGGGGCGCCTAAAACCCAGTAATTCCCCAAATTTTTAACTACCCTAAATTGGTCCTTTTTTTAAACCCACCCAAATTTAAGGAATTTGGCCCCCCTATTTCCCCCTTTAAAACCAAGAAATTTTTGCCCCCCAATAAATGGGAGCCCCCAAAATGCCCCAAAAAACCCTGGGAAAAAATTGAAAAAACATTTTCAAAGGCGGGACAGTTAAAAAGAAAAAACCCCGGGAAACGGTTTGTTTGGTTGAAGGGGCGGGGGCCGTCCAGTTTTACCCCAATCAAAAGCGCGACTTTTTTTTCTCAAATTTTTAAAAAAATGGGGGAAAAAAAATTCGGAGCGCTCCTGTAAAAGGCAATTTTAAAAAGAGGCCCCTTTTTTTTTTTGGGGACCAATGGGAAGCGACAAACCCCCAAAATTTTTTTTCCCCAAATTTCAAATCTGAAAAAAAAAACTGAAACAGGGGCCGGAAATAAAATTATAAAATTTACAGAATTTGGTTTCCCGAGGGTGTAAAAATAAAACGGGTTTTTAAAAATGGGTAACAAAAAAATTTAACCCCCCCAAAAAAAATTAATGGTTTTTTCCCTTTTATTTTTCTTTGCAAAACCATACAATTGTTTTCCGGGGCAAAACTAAAATTTAAAAAATAAAATAAAAAAAATTTTTTTTTTTAACCCCCCAAAACCCCTTTTAAAAAAATCCCCCAAGGGGCCCCCCAACTTCTGTAAGGAAAATTTATTTTGGGCATTAAAGTTTTAATTTCAAAAAGCATTTGAAAACCCAAGGGGGGCCCCCTCCCACCCCCAAATTGGTCCAAAAAACCGCGCCTTTTTTTAATTTACCAAACCCCAAGCGCGTCAAATTTTCTTTTCCCCAAAGAACTTTTATAGAAAGATTTCGCGCTCTGTTTTGGCAAAGTTTGCCAAGCCCCCCCGCTTCAACCAATCAGCTCTTTTCGGTTTTTAAACAAAAATTTTTAACTTCCCGCCATTGAAAAAGATTGGTAAAATTCTCCCCAAAAGGGTTTTTAAAAAGGGACTTTGCGCTCCTATTCTGATTGGCGGGTTTTAAATCCGCCCAAAATGAAAAATTTAGCTTAAAAAAATTTAATTACGTTTTTTTTCCCTCGATTCTCTCATTGCAATTCCCTATTTAGCGCCGGTCCCCCGGCGACAAACCGAAATTTTGGGGTTTTTAACCCTCCCCCCTTTTGGGAAAAAAAAAATTCCCCCCTTTTTAAACTAATAAAATTTACCAAAAAAAAATAATTTTTTTATTAAACCCCCTGCCGAAAGGGGGCCCCGGAGCCGGATTTCAGGCCCCCCATCTCCCCAAAACAAAAGGGAGAATTAGCTCGCCTCGTTTGGCGGATAGCCAACCCCAACCGCAAGCCAGCCAATCAATCTTTTCGCCCTTTTACTGAAATTTTAAAACTGTCCCGCCTTTGATTTTTTGGTTTGGTCCAAACTTTTTTCATGGGAAATATAAGGGGACTTTGCCCGCTCCTTTTCGTTGGTTAAAAAACCTTTTCATAGGTTAGAAGACCCCACGCCCCGCTCCTATTCTTTTGGTCCAAACTTCTCCATGGGATTTTAAGGGCCCCTTTTGTCGTTTCCAAATTCGGGTTTGGGCCCTGGCTTCTCCCCGGAAAAAATGGGAAAAGCTTAAAAAAAATTTGAAAACGGGGTTTTTCCCGGGCAATTCCTCTATTGAAAATTCCCAATGTACCCCCGGCCTCAGCGAAAAAACGCGTTTTTTCGGTTTTTCCCCTGCTTTAATTTAAAAAAAGGGTTCGAAAAAACTATAAATTTTTTCCCCAAAAAAAAAAAAAAATTTTTTAAACCCCCAAAAATCCCCCCGCGCTTGACGCCGGGATTTTCAGGGGGCCCAAACACTCCCAAGATTTTGAAATTTTTTTAGCCGCGCCTAAGGCGGGATAGCCAAGCAGCCCCCGCTAGCTCACCCCCCCCAATCACTTTTCGCCCTTTTCCCGGGTTTTTTGAATTATCCCGCCGGGGAAATTCGCTTGGTCAAAAACTTCTACAAAAGACTAGAATGGGCCCCTTTGTCGCCCCCTTTTCTTTTTGGTAAAATAATTCACCCATAGGCTAAATTTGGGTCTCGGGCGCTCCTATTCTGATTGGCGAGCTACCCCAATTTCCCCCGATATTTAACCAATAGTTTTTTTTCATTTTTTTTCCCAAAATTTTGAAAATCCTGCCGTGGATTTTTGTTTGGGGCCAAAATTTCCCCCAAAAATTTTTAAAGGTTTTCCCCTTTTTGCTCCTTTTCGGTTTGGCCCGGGGTTTTTCCCGGGCCCAATCAGAAAGCTTTCCCTAAAATTTTGAAAACCCGAAATTTCCCGGAAATTTTTCCCAAAAACCAAGAAAATTGGGATTTTTAAAAATTCCCCAAAAAATTTTTTTTATTTTTTGGGTTTCAGTTTTTTTTCCCGAGAATTTTTGAATGCCTTTAAAAAGGGGCGTTTTTGATTCATACTCCGAAACCCACATTTTGGAAAAGATTTCTTTCCCTTTTCCCACCCCTGTCTCGCATGGGAAACTTTTTTCGGGGCACCCCGCAAAGGGGCCCTTTAATTCCCCCCGCACTGGGGCCCATTTCCCCCCGGGCACTTTTGGCCCCCCCCAACACCTGGCGCGGCGCGGGGAATTTTTCCCCCGCAGGGTAAACCGCACAACCCCCAAGCGCTGAACCTAGGCGCAGGGGGCTGCACTGCCCCTCGGCCCGAACTGCGCCTAAAACACAGGCGAGGCGCGGGGGACTTTAAAAATTTTTAAGTTTGGCACCCCCGGGCCCCCCGACATAAACCCAGGTGAAATTTTCCCCCCGGAAAACTGGGGGAAAGGTGCGCCCCCGACCCGTGGGGATTATAAAAGTGGCCAAAAAAAATCCGGGGAAATACTCCCGGAATTGCTGAGGGAAAA
Source organism: Phyllomedusa bahiana (assembly GCA_025379985.1). Taxonomy (NCBI): domain Eukaryota; kingdom Metazoa; phylum Chordata; class Amphibia; order Anura; family Hylidae; genus Phyllomedusa; species Phyllomedusa bahiana. Next base: position 4,710 of record JAODAL010029011.1, on the reverse strand, counting down.
GGGAAACCCTTCCCTCAAATTTGCCCCCTTTTCTGAATAAATTTCTTGGACGAGGTAAAGGAGTAGGGGATTTAAAATGGTTTTATAATGAACCTGTTTTGGAGGAAGCCCCCCGGAAATTTCTATAGAGTAGCCCTTCAGAATTGTGGAGGATCCCGGTTTTCCCTGAAAACCCCCCTGAGCCCAAGGGCATAAAAAACCAGCCTCCCCCCAAACCTTTGAGGTCCTTGTTTTTTCTGGGGGCAAAGGTCCCTTGTTTTCGGGTCACCTAGTTTTCTTCCGTACGAAAGGCCCCCTCCCGGGGGCTTAAACCTTTTTTGTTTTCCCGTAAACCCCCTTGGTTTTCCCTTTTTAAACCTTGGTGACCTCCTTGTTTTAAAAACCCAAAGGATCTGGGGTTTAGTTTCCTTTTTGTTGGGAAAAGGGACACCCTTTCCCTTCACTGGGGGTTTTCCAGTTTTTTCAGAAATTTGGGTTGGGAAAGGTAAAATTGCAAAAATTTTTTTTTTTGGGAGGGAAAATGTCTCCAGACCTTTGTTTAAATCCATAAGGTCTCCGGGCCGTTTTTTAAAGTTCCCAAGAGCCCCTAGAAAAAATTTTTTTTATAAACATCAAAGGGGAAAATCGCACAAAAATTTCCCGCTGCATCCTTTATTAGAAAAATTTTTCTCCGGGAAATCTCCCCCCCTTGAGACCCCCCATTTTGCAGATCTTGATTTAACTGCTAGCCAAATACGTAAGGACCTGGCTACAGGTATGGATGCCAAACTTTTTTAAACATGTTTGGTCCCAGAGAAGCAAAAACCCTTTTAATAAAGCTCTCTGCTTTCCTGCCCCAGGGGGCCCAAACCCAACATAAGGAACCCTCAAAGGAAATACGGTTTTTTTCCGGGAGACTTTGCTACTGCAAACCCCACTTTAGTACTGTTTCCCATTCCCCCGTAAAACTGGGGAAACCACATTGTATGGTTTCCTGAATCTACTCCGGGGTCCACCCAAATTTAAAAAACTGGTTTAGACCCACTCATGTTGAAGCCACCCCTTTTTAAAAATAGGGTGATTTGGAACCCCTTAAACCCTTTAAAAATAGAAAGTAAAAGAGCCTGTTTTCTTTGCTTTTCTACCCGGAAACTTTACCAGAAATTTCCCTGGTTTTTTTAACCGATCTTACTAACTGGGGGTAATTTGTCTCTCTTTGGGGATAAAAAATCGCCGATTTTCCCCAGAAAAATAAAAACATTTTTCAACATAATCCTCAGGAAAATATTTCCCCCTTTAGATATTTTCTGTCCCCCAGATTGGGAGGGGGGTAAAGGGGAATGTGAGGCTTTGCTTCCGGGTTGTTTGGTTAAATTTTCCGAGTCGCCTACAACTCCCGAAAAAATTGCAGAGAGGGTGTTCCCCTTTAAAACCCGGAAAGGGAAGGGTTTTAGCCTCAGACTGAAAAGGGAAACCCTTTCCCCTTCAGGAGGGAAAAACATAGAGTGCAAAAAATTAGAGGGGGCATCCCTCGGATTGGGGGGCTGAAAAGGGATCTAACACACAGCCTGTGCTTGGGGGTTTTTCTCTTCCTTTTTTTTCCCCTAATCCGCTTGGGGGTGGACATCTTTAAAGGGGTTTAAGGGTAAAACATAGTTTAGAAATTTCATTCTCATTAACGCCAATTTCTAAAGATTTCATAAAAAAACACCCAAAAACAAAAGAAAGGATCTGTTAAGAAACATAGTAAGGGGAAATACAGCCTCTTTAAAAAACCTGAAGGCCTCAGGGAAAGGATGCACAGGGAGAATTTCCAAAACCCAAGGGTCCAAAAAACCCCCCTTTTTTTGCCGGGAAGGTTCGGCACCTGAAAAGGTTTAACCTTTTAAATCCCGGGGGGAAAAGAACCCCCTTTTAAACCGCCCCCACTCAGCCGTTTGGGGTAAAGCGCCCTTTTTTACAGGGAAAAGCTCAGCAGAGGGCCAAAAAAGCACCTCTCTTTAAAAAGCAAAGATCAGCAGGGGCAAATAGGGAGCCTCTTTTAAAAAAACACAGAAACCGCAAGGGGCCCAAAAAAGCCCCCTTTAAAAAACAGCAAAAAGCTCAGCAGAGGGCAAATAGCAGCCCTTTAAATACAGGGACAAACACAGAGGGGGATAAAGCAGCCTCAAAAAACATAACAAACCCGCTTACCTTTTAGGGTTTTGCGTTTGGGAAAAAAACCTTGAAATGCTGTTTTTCCCAAAATTTTAAGCCCCAGGGTAACAGGGGAATCTTTCCATTACGCAGCTTGCCCAAACATGCAGGAAAGCTTTAGCAAAAGGGTCGCGCAGCTTAGGGGGGTCTTAAACCAGAGGGGCAAAAAGTCCCGATTTCCAGGTCCCCCCGTCAAGCGAGGGGGAGGCAAGGCTAGTACAGGCTCCACAACTACCAAGGCACTTCTTTTGGGCGCCCCCCGCTCCTCCCCTTTCAAGGGGGCAACACAAAAATGTTTGTTTAGATGAACAACGGGCCCCAAGTATGTTTCTTTTTCTTCGGGACGAGGGACCGAGAACGGTCCATTTTAAAAGCCCGGAATATGAAATTTTGGGCCCTTAAGGGCGAATGATCACACGGGCAAAAAGATGACCCGTCTCTTCTAAGTCCCCGAAGATAAAAAAATACTGGTGTGCGGGTTTCCAGCCAAAGGGGTTTTTAGGAAAAACACCTAAGTGATTTTAATTGTTAAATTAAATGCCTTTTTCACCCCCGTCTCTCCAAATTGTACCTAGGGGGGTGTAATCCCAATGGTGTGGGTGCCGTAGGACAATCAGAAATATATATATATATAATATAATAAATGACAGGGAAACTGTCACTTGTTTTGATACCCGAATAAATTAAAAATGGAAAACCCGATTAAAATAAAACCCAAACTCACATTAAAACCCACTTACGGAATACCCTTTTCTTTGGTTTGAGATTTTTTCAAACCTCGCCAAATTGATAAAGTCTCTTCCCTTTAGCCAAATGGGTTTCGAGTCCAAAAGGATCGAGAAGGGTCCTGTAAAGGGGTTTTAGGAATTTCCCTTTAAAATTTTAAAGGTTGGGTAAGTTTAAAGAACTGGGTTTTTCCCAAAAAAAATTATTGAACTGACCCAAGTAAAAACACAGAATAATGACAGAACCATGTTATAGTCGCCCACTCCAAGGAATAATACCAAAAGAGTTCCTTTTGTATCTACTTTCTGAAAAAAAGGGGTGTCCCCTTTTTTGCTCAAATTCTAGAAAAAATTGGGAAAATTTGGGAAAAATTTTTAAAAAAGTATTATAGACATATTGAGGAATTCCAATTACCACCATTAATGTCTTATAGACGTTCTCAAAATTTAGAGATAGACTAGTTAAAAATCAAATTTCATTATCACCAAGGTGTAAACAAACATTTTTTGGTAAACCCAAGATGGGGAAACCCTTTCCCTTGGGTTTTCCCAAGTAATTTTAAATTTCCAAAATCAAGGGTTTAAAAAAATGTTTTATAAAATCCTTTTACTAAAGGGAAAAATTCCCTAAATTTAAACAATTTTTTCACTTCATTCGATTTGGGGGTATAAAGTCCTATTGGGGCCCCGGATAAAATTTAGGTTTGGTGAAACCACCTGTGACCTCAAAACAAGACTAAAAGGTTTATCACCAATCATTTAAAAAAAAGATCTTGAAACCCGCCCGGAAAAAAAAACATTTTTTTAGAAATGGGGGATTCTGAAAGGGATCTAAAATGCAAAAAACTTTATAAAAGTGTTTTTTCCCAAAAAAGGGGAGGGGCCCTTTTTAAATGGAATGCGTTTAAAAAGGGTTTAAAATTTTTTGAAAACCCCAAGGCAAAAAAGAAAAAATTTTAAAATAACATATAAAATGTTTTAAATTTGTAAGTTTTAAACCAGTGGGGGGTTTGCCCCATCTTTAACATTTCCGGTACTCCTTCTCATTTTGGTGATATAGTTATTTAAATTTTTTTTTTAAATTTTTTTTTTTTTTTTTTTTTATAAATTATTTAATTTTAATTTATAAATTTTTTTCTTTCAGATTTCCTTCTGGGGATAAAATTAATTTCCTTTCCCCCAACCCTATATATATTTTTTTTTAATAAAAAATGTTTTTTTTTTTAATTTTTTTTTCCTTAGGTTTTTATTAAACTGGATTTAAAAAATGGCATAACCTTTTTTTAAATGGTGTCCCTTAGTTTTTAATTTTTTTGTGTATTACCGTTTACACCTACACTTTATTTTTTAATTTTTTTTTTTTATTTTTTATTATTTAAAAATTTTTTTTTATTTTTCATTTTTTATTATTTCTTATACTTTTTATATTTTATTTTTATTTATATTTATTTATATTTATTTTTATTTATATTTATTTTGTTGCCCCCCAAAAAATGTTTTTTAACAAATTGGTGTGTATGTTTTGCTGAAGTGTGGGGGAGACACTAAAGTCACTTTGGGGTTTGTGTTTTTGGGGTACCCCTTTTGGGGGGGCATACTTGACATACTTTGGAACATGGCTGCCCCTGCTCCTATTGAGCTAGTGTCATCGGGGGCTAGTACGAGGCATATTTCATGTCTAGTTTCTGGATTTGTTTTTGCCACGTTAACCTGCATGTTGCCGACCCATGATGTGGGGACGTGGCGTGGTGGGTTCCCCGAACACCTTTTTTGTCCATGCTCTTTAAAAAATTTAAAATATTACACCACT
>JAODAL010029010.1:0-52372 GCA_025379985.1 Phyllomedusa bahiana | reverse complement strand
GAAAAAACTAAAATGGGTTCAAAGACCCCTTTTCCCCACACTTTTTAATCGGTGGGTCAGACAGGTTTAATGGACATTTTGCGGTACAGCACTGATATAGTCAATGTCCAGTTCAACTAAAAGGGTGGTTTAAAGACTCCTTTTTCCGGCACTTTTTAAATTTGGGAGTCATGCAGGTTTGGGGCTCATGCTGCGTTCCAGACAGGGATATTCAATGTCCAGTTCAAGTAAAATGATGGTTCAAATCATACTGCCTTCTGGCACTTTTTAATTTGTGGGTGATGCAGGTTTAAGGGTCATGCTGTGGTACAAGACAGGGATAGTGAATGGTCTGTGAGTTTTTTTCTGTGGCTTTTATAACCTAAGTGTGTTGCCTAAGATGTAGCACGTATCCATTTGACTGTTGTGGATGTTAATTCTAGCTTCTCCAGCCCTGTTTGGGTGTAAGAATTAAGGTGTTTTCACTCTCCCATAGACTTTAATGGTGATCGGCGATAATCTATTATCGACTATCGGAAATCGTCTTGATAATTGCCGATATCGACTATCGACCCGATGACGATAGTCAATGTAATCGCTCATCACTAGTCATTACAAGCATAGGTGACGCAAATAACATATGACCATATTAATTACTCACCTGGCTTCAATTTGGGCAGAAGTGGCCAGTGTTTCTCAGAAAAAAATTTAACTACTATTGTGTATGTATATTAAAGAAACATGGACTCCATAGCTGTGAACGGAGAATGAGAAAGGGCCCTCTGTTTACGTCATCTTCTTAATGCCTCTAAGAGTCAGTGCTGATATATACTGAAGCCGTATATAGAGCAGAGACAGCAAAGAGAACCCAGCCAGACACGTGACTATGGAGTTATGGTAACCAAAAAAGCTTTAACTAAACCTAAGACAACCACAGCTCATACACACAGTAAAGGAATCCCACTTCCAAAAATCAAAGCAACAATAAATATGGGCAAAAGGGTAAGCGGACCTGCTCAAGATTTCTCAACCTTTCTCTCAAAGTAAAAGTGGCAGTAATATCACAATTTTACCACAGCTTGTGCAAACAAATGTTGCATAATTAAGTAATTGTTACTTTGACTATTAAACATTACTACGTGTTAGTGACATGTATATTGTAGTTGCTTCTCTATACTTAATGGCTTCTACTGTATATACTTGTTTATAATGTGTTTTAGATTCTGATTGTACATTTTAAATTCTAATATTCTTGAAAATGATCCAGTTTTGATAGTCCAGATTTTATTAAGACATATCCTATTATTGCACATTCAAAATCCACATACACTACTTGCAATCACAACTGCTATACTACTACAGGGGTCGCAGCAGTCACAGTTGTGACCAGGCTCCTGAGCTCCCACAGGCCCCCCTCGCGACACGCTGCAGGGGCGTCGCTGGGCCGTTTTACTCGGGGCTTGTGCCCCGGATAAAACTATCTCTGCACCGGGATTCAGGTCGGGATTCAGGCCTGGAGTGCCAACAGTCTCTTCAAGTGTATGTGAGTCCTATGGATGCACATACACTTGAATGCTGCCGCGGAGCACTCGGCACAGGTGGCTTAAGTATGTCATCACGTCGCCTGTGTGGGTGAATTGATTCTAACGAAGTGGACTTCGTTTAGAATTTCAGGAAAACTTCGACTCTGCACGAAATAGAAGTTTGGGGTAATTCGCGGGAACGAAGTGTGTTTTGTCTTGCTAAAATGGCCGCAAGCACATGGCGTGACATGGGGAAGAGAACTCTGGGAGGAAGAAAGGAAGACCCTAAATTACATGTGCAGACATCAAGCCAGAGACCTTTGGGCTTCTGTGACGTCACAGCACTATAAGTACGGACGCCATGCTCATTTCTCACACTGCTCTCGTTGTGCGCTTGACATAAGCGGCTGCTGCAGCAGCAAAGATCTCACACAAAGGAAATTGCTTTTAACAGCGATTTGGGGGGGGGGGGAGGGGCTGTCACTGCTTTATCAGAGACTGCTCCTGTCAGGATACGTTCGTCTGGGCATTCTTCCACCTGTTTAGCACAACGACCTGCGGGGTTAATAAGTCTAGCCTGGGACCACACCCTGGGAGAGGTGATGCTCCTGAGCCAGGATTTGGCAGCTTTTGCAGCCTCTCCAACTGAGAGTGTGTCCCTCAGGACCAATGGGAAAGGGCCCGGTGCTGAACCAATCATCTGCGGGGGCGGTGCCCAAAGGCGGGACCTCTTAAACTCCCTCATTCCCTCCAGTTTTGCCTGACAAAGGTGTTCCCTTGCTGTTTCCTGTTTGTTGTTGTTTCCTGGATTTCTGAAATCAGACGTTTCTTGACCTCGCTTGTTGCCTCTGATTTTGTACTGCGCTCCTGACCATGTTTGGACCCCGGCTTGTTTCTGACTATTCTTTTGGCTTACGTTTCTTGGCATATACGTTTCCGTACGTTTACCGACCCGGACTGTTTGACCAATTCTGGAAAATTGATTAGGTGGGGTAAGCAATGCAGTAATAAATGTCTTCCCATCATCCTTGGTAATGTGGAGATTGAGCAGATTCCTGCCTTTATTCGCGACTTAGCTGTTGTGTTTTCCAAGACTCGGTCTGAGCAGTTACCTCCGCATAGGCCCTATGATTGTGCTATTGATCTATTGCCGGGGGTGAGATTTCCTAAAGGCAGGATATACAATCTGTCTGTCCGGAGAGACTCATCATGAAGCAGTATATTGCAGAGAGTCTGCAGAAGGGTCATATCCGGCCTTCGGTGCCCCCTATGGGTGCGGGGTTCTTTTTTGTGAAGAAAAAAGATGGTAGTCTCCGTCCTTGCATTGATTACCGGGAACTTAATAAGGTAACTGTTAGGAACCAATACCCCTTACCTTTGATTTCCGGCCTGTTCAATCAAATTCAGGGGGCAAAGTGGTTCTCCAAACTGGATCTGAGAGGGGCTTACAACCTTATTCGGATCAAGAAGGGGGATGAATGGAAGACTGCATTTAATACTCCAGAGGTCCATTTTGAATATTTGGTTATGCCCTTTGGGTTGTGTAACGCTCCCGCGGTCTTCCAGAACCTTGTGAATGATGTTTTCCGAGATTTTCATTGGTCATTGTTGGTTGTTTATCTGGACGATATTCTTAATTTTATTTGCAGGATTGGTTTTCCCCACGTTAAACACTTTACGGCAAGTTTTGCATTATTCTAAGGGTAAATAAATTTGTTTGCTAAACTTGAAAAAATGTGTTTTCGGGGTTCAGGAAATATCGTTCCTGGGATATATTTTGACTCCGAACTCATTCCGTATGGATCCTGGAAAGGTCCAGGAAATTCTCGATTGGGTTCCCCCTTTCCCTCCCTGAAACCCTTACAGCGGTTCTTAGGCTTTGCCAATTATTATCGAAAATGTATTCATAATTTTTCTGTTCTCGTCCGACCATTAACTGATATGACTAAAAAGGGGGTTAATTTCAGTAACTGGAAACCGGAGGCCTTAGAGGCTTTCGAAAAACTCAAGCAGTGTTTTGTCGCAGCCCCAGTGTTGGTTCAAGCCAATCATACCAAACCCATCGTAGTTGAGGTAGATGCTTCGAAGTTTGGGGCGGGGGCAGTGCTATCTCAGGGATCAGCCGCCTTGACTAATCTCTGGCCGTGTGCCTTCTTTTCCCGTAAATTCTCCTCTGCCGAGACGCATTATGATGTTAGGAACCGAGAATTGTTGGCAATTAAATGGGCTTTCGAGGAATGGCACCACTTCCTCGAGGGTGCTCAGCACCAAGTCACGGTCTAACCGATCATAAGAACCTTCCCTTTTTAGAGAGTGCTAAAAGTTGAACCCTTGTCAGGCACGTTCTGCATTGTTCTTTACTCGATTTAACTTTGTGGTTACATACAGACCTGGGTCAAAGAATGTTAAGGCGGACGCGTTGTCTAGAAGTTTCTGTCCCCAGTCACTCACCTCAGGATGATCAGTACCTATTTTACCTAAAGAAGTGGTCGTCTCTGTCATCTCCCTGACTTAGCTACAGAGATCAGACACCCCAGGATATGAGCCCTGTGGTTGTCCTGTTTCTAAGGTCTTTGTTCCCACTCAGTTTCGGTTACGACTATTAAAAGAATGACATGATTCAGTGTTATCTGGACATCCCGGAGTGTCTGGTTTCAAAAGACTCATTTCCCGAAAAATTACATGGTCTGTCATTGTCCCGTGATGTGGGGGCCTATGTAACAGGCCCTGCGACACCTGTGCTCGGGCCCAAAAGGTCCCGAACTCGCCTTCTGGTGAACTTTGTCCCTCTTTCTATACCAATCGACCTTATCCATGATTTTAATGACCGATCTTACCTCTGAGGCAAGATGGTCCCTTTGGGTGGTGGAATTTTTTTCTTTTTAGTTAAAATGTGCCACTTGATCCCGTTAAAAGCGTTACGTCGTCTAAAAAGCTTGCCCGGAACTTTTCATCAGACATATCGTTAAAACTGCATGGGCTACCTGAAAATATTGTGACGATAGAGGAGTTCAATTTGTTTCTTGTTTCTGGAGAGCCCCTCTGTAAGGCTCTGGGTATCAAACTGTCCTTTCCTCTGCTTTCCACCCAGAGACCAATAGGCAGACGGAGAGGGCGAATCAAACTGTTACGCAAAAACTCCGGTGTTTTGTCTCCGATCAGAAGGAAGACTGGGTGAAATACTTACCTTTGGTGTAATTCGCTATTAATAACCAGGATAGTAGTCCGTCTGGTGTTTATCAGTTTTTCTGTAATTATGGCTTCCATCCTAGACATGCATCATTGGCCGGCGCTACTTCTGATCATAGTGGGGTGGATGTCATTGTTAACGATCTGTGCACAGTCTGGGCCCAAGTTCAGAAGAATTTGACGAACGCTCAGAACATCCAGAAAGGAAAATGTGATAAGAGGTGCCGTTGTACTGGAGGATTTAAGGTTGGGGATAAAAGGGTTTGGGTGTTACCGGAATTTCTTTTAAAGGTCCCCTCTGGTAAGCTTTCACCGCACTTTGTAGGTCCTTATATCATTTTGGAGGTGATTAATCCAGTGGCCCTCCGTCTTAAATTACCCTCTGGATTCCGGATACATTATGTATCCCATTAGAATTAATGTGGATTTAGAGTATGAGGTGGCCCGAATTATTGACTTGCAGAGTACAAAAGTTGCTGCAATACCTGGTCCATTGGAAGGGTTATGGTCCTGAGGAGAGGTTGTGGGTTCCTGCTAACTCCATTCATGCTGATTCCCTCATCAAGGAATTCCACGATGCTCATCCAGAGAGACCCAAACCAGGTAAGGGTCCAGTGGCCCCTCCTAAAAGGGGGGGGGGGGGGTAATGTCAGGATACGTGTGTCTGGGCATTCTTCCATCTGTTTAGCACAACGACCTGCGAGGGTTAAAAAGTCTAGCCTGGGACCACACCCTGGGAGAGGTGCTGCTCCTGAGCCAGGAGTGGCAGCTCTGCAGCCTCTCCCAACTGAGAGTGTGTCCCTCAGGACCAATCGTAGGGCCCGGATGCCGCACCAATCATCTGCGGGGGCGGTGTCCAGGCAGACCTCTTAATCCTCCTCATTCCCTGCAGGCTGTGCCTGACAAAGCTGTTCTCTTGCTGTTTCCTGTCTTTTCTGTTTGTTGTTGTTCTCCTGGATTTCTGACCTCGGCCTGTTTTTTGATCTTTTGTTGCCTTGTTTTTGTACTGTCTGCCCGTTTTTGGCCCCAGTTTGTTTTGCTATTCTTTTGGTTTATGTTTCTTGGCATTACGTTCCCAGTACGTTTCCAACCGGGAAATGTTTGACCTTTGAGTTTCCCTGACGGTCCTGAAATTAGCAGGTGGGGGCGGTGTCCGTTGGGGTTTGCCGCCTAGGCAACACCCCCAAGTAGGTGGCTGGGCTGGGTGGAAGTGGGCCCCACTGCCCCCTCTTCTTAAGTGACAGTCCTCTTCCGTTTTCTTTTGATTGTTTGTGGGGTATTGAATTCAAGTAAGGGGGGGGTTAATTCGCCCCAAAATTACATTTTAATTTCTTTGGTCTTTTGGGGGATTGAATACAAGGGTTAATTTAGCCGTTAGGGGTTTTTAAAGTACATTTTTTGGTCTGTGTAGAGCGCATTTTATATAAGGAGTAATAAAGGGGGTTTTTGTGCTTTTTATTCAGTAAAAAATACACTGTTTTTTTAAACGAAACATACAAGTAAATTTTTTCCCTGGTCTTTTGTGGACCCAAAATTTTATATCAAGGGTTATTAAGCCTGTTAGGTTTAAAATTGGGCAAATACTGGTTTTTTTTTAAAAAAAAACATTGAAATACATTTTTACTGGACATTTTGGAGCGCAATTTTACCCAAGGGTTTAAATGGACGTGTTTGTGTTTTATATTCAGTAAACTACAGGGTTTTTTTAAAGGCCAAAAAGACTTTTTTCCTGGTCATTTCTGGGCACATTTTATATCCAAGGGTTACCAAGCTTTTAGTGGGTTCATTTGGGTCAAATACGGGTGTGTATTTAGCTATACGATATCTTTTTTAAACGGGAGTCTGTACATTTTTGAAAAACAGTATGTCAGACAGAGAGGTGGCAGGCTCTTCACTGCAAGTGTAGTGGCACAACATTCCTGGAGCGGACGGCCCCCCCCCCCCACATAAACAGGGGGGCGTCACAGCATTTTACCCCGGTGAGGCAAGAAATGCTGGTGAAATGTAGCGGCGTGTGTTGATCAGAACCAAGGGTTCTTTTTTGGTTGAGTAGTCACCCTTTCCCCCAGATGACTCTGAAACCCTAGCCACAGTTGGTGGGTTCATCAGAAAAAAACTTTAGTTGGCTGGCCCGGAAAGGTAAGGCCCTCTGTATAAAACCCCCTTGTCCCGTTTGGGTTTCCCTCAGCCAGGAACTAGTATGGGGTTTGGGGGCTCAGACCACACGGGGGGGAACGAAAAAAATTTGAGGACAGGCAGCTATTTGGCAACGAAGGGGGGGCGACTCCCTGCTTCTTGCAGTATTGATGTGAAGAGTGGATGGGAGGTTTTTTGGTGAGCGGTCACCCTTTTTGCTTACCAAGACCGTTGAGGAGGATAGAGTGGAGGACTCATGAAGTATAACGTGGGGGTTTTGAACCCAGTTTCTGCTTTTCACCATTTTGTTAAATGAGGGGATGGAACTTAAAACGAAGGGACCATAACTACAGAGAATGTTCTAGGTGCTTATTTTGATTCTGCGTCATTTTTGGGGAAATTTAGTACAAAAACTGGAAGGGGACGAACAAAAAAGAACCAAAAAGCAAATGCTGCAAAATGGTTTGGATAAACCCTTTCGTATAAAGAAGTAAATTTATGTCCAATTCGAAATTTAAAAACACAAGTCCTTCTGGTTGCCCTCCCCTGTTTCAGTGGAAAAATTACATCACACAGATTTAAAGGGTTTTTAAGAAAGCGTTGATAATGTCCATTTTTTCATGAAAAAAAAACACGGGTATAAAGGAAAATTTTGCTGAATTTGTTTTAGGTGCCCGTTTTAAAAGCTGGGGAAAAATAGTGAATTTTTAAATGGAAAAGGTCCTCCCAAAAACCCCCCCCCAAGACTATAAAAAAATAATAATAATAATAATAAAAAAAATTTTAATAATTTTTTTAATAATAATATTAAAAATAATAATCATTTTTTGGGCCTATAGAAAAATGTTTCCTTCACCCTGTTTTTTACCATGTAGTACCTCTTCCCTCCGCCCCTTGACTACAAAAACCACTCCCACCTGCCCTGCCCCTTACCCCCTGTCCCCGATCTGGTTTCCCTTCGATTTTGTCCCAGTACCCCTCGGCCTGCCCCCGTAAAAAATTCACGTCAGGGGTAGTGCCCGGGTTGATCCCCGCAGTGCCCCACCCGTTTGCAGAGGGCTTGGTGAAAAAACTGGGCCCCTACTTAAGCCCACTCCGGGCTGGCTTTTGCCATTGTTGGGTGGTCAGTGGAATCCATCCCGTGTCCGTGAAAAACTTTGAAAGGTGGAATGACTTATTCATCCCTAGTTTGGGCTGACAAATAACGTGTCCGATGAAAGGGTGAGCAAAAGGCAGGTGTCCGCATGAGCTTCAATGGCCGACATTTTTAATTTACACAGGGGGGTACTCCCGTCCCTTGGTCATCAATAAAAATTATTTCCTTTTTTTGTTCATAGAGTCATTTCAACATATGGGGGCGGAATTCCAAAGTTTGGAAATGTACATACAGCCTTAGTGGGGGAGGTTAGTCTGCCCTGCAGGTTAAGGGGGTGTGTTGTCGGGGTAAGAACAGCTGAAGAGCAGCAAAGTTTCCTGGCCCCTTTTAGAATGTCTTGCAGTGGGCGTAAGATGAACAGCAGATTGAAATGTTGCCCGCAGGGGAATGGTTCAGCCTCCTCCTAGAGCGCGGACACCATTTCTTTCCATGTCTGTCAAAAAGGTTCAATTATCAGTTGTCGCGGAGAAAGCACAAATCGATGTCTTGATGACCCCGGGGCATTTCCCCCTTGTGTGACTTTTTCGCCAAGGGGGAAAATCCGTCCCCTTGGTATCAAAAACGTTAAGGCTTTCTCTGTTCATCATTTCCCCCTGCTATAAATTTCCCCCTTTTTAATTAAATTTTTTTCTGTCATCAATTTCCCCCTGTTCATAAATTTCCCCCCGAAAAATATTTATTTGTTCATCAATTTCCCCCCGTTATCAGTTCCTTCTCCCCCTGTACCCGACCTTTTTTGTACGTTACCTAACCCCGAATCTCCCCCCCGCGCCTTGACCTTTGGCCCTGACCCTTTTACTACGAGTTTGTCTTACGATTCATACCCGCTGCCCTCAGCTGCACCAAAGTGTCGCGCCAGGGGTGCGCCTTGTAGGACTCTTGCCGCAGAAAGTCCATCCTGGCTTGCGGCGGGCCTTTGGGGAAAACGGACCCAATTAGACCCTGCTCCTGTGTGGCTGCTACCACCGCTTGCGGTGGCCCCGAGGGGCGTACCCATGCATTACAAAAAGGGAAGTGAATGCCAAGTTTTTTTGGGCCAGTTCCTTGAAAGGTGCAGGTCACCCCTTTAAAAGGGAGGGACTGCATTTTCCCCCAACTTGGACAAGCCGGTGCTTTTTGCACTAAAGGATGGCTAGAGATCTGCGTTCTTGGCAATGTTCGGGAAAAATGCTGGACCATGGTGCCAGGGGGAGGGTATCTGGGTGGGAGGATGTAATGACGGGAGTTGTCTTCGGCAGAAGGGGGCGAAGCCTTGACTGCCTGAAAGGGAGGCGTGCCATGGGTGCTGCTGTGTTATGACAGGATGGACCCCCCATATTGAAAACGTATGGTGCATGCATGGGTTGATGCGGGGTGGGGCCAAGTTAGGTCCTGGTCACGCTTTACTTTTTGCCCCAGATTCTAATATACCAGTTTCATGTTTCATGTTTGTACGGTTGAAAGAAGACACGTGTCCATAAGTTCAACCAAAAGGGGGGGGAATATGTGGTTTTAAAGGGAGAGAGAAAAAAACTTTAGCCCGTCACCCCTGGTTAAATGCCCTGGAACCCCCAGGCAAGAACCAATTTTTCCGTGGAGACCTATCTGAGCCCCGAGCCCCACCCCCAGGTCCAGAATTCTGTATTACGCATTTTTATTCTTTAGTTCCCAAGGTAGGTATTAAGCTTTTCTTGAAAAATCTCTACAGTTTATGCTGTGACCAGCTCTCAGGGGCTATTCCCAGATTCACAGTTCTTACAGTAAAGAATTGTCTTCTTCTCCTTGGAGATTGAATCCTTTTTTCTCTGTCAAAAGGGAATGTCCCCTTGTCTTTTGAGGGGGCTTCACTTGAAATAATTTTTCCCCATACTTTTTGTAGTGACCATTTTGTCTTGTCAAAAAACTGCCACACCGCCGAGTAGGTGAGTTTACCACCAAAGCTCGCACGGGACTGACTGTTACCGCCGTGACCCGGTGAGCCCCTGTGCCATACTTTCTGGGACCTGCAAAGTGGGTGGTTAATCGTGGCCATTTGGCTCCAAATTCGCACTGCTGCCCCCTGCTGACCTCCAGTCACGCTACCGAACTTACGGCTGCGCCACTGCCTGACAGCAAAGTGCCGCTCTCTTCTCCCAGTGGTAATGATGAAGCCCTTGTACAATGTTGGTCTGGGTCAGCTAAATTGAAATCACATGGTTTTTCAAAACCACCAGTATGCTGATGACACCCAATTTACATCTCCGGCCCCGACATTAACTCTCTATGTCCAAGATCCCAGATTTTTCTGTCGCCCAAATCCTCCTTCTTCTCCCCCCCGTCTCCTAAAACTTAATGTAGAGAAACGGAATGCTTAGGGCCGGGGACAATGGGTTAGTCGAGGGTAGGCGACCGCGTAGGGCGCCACTTCATCCCAGGGAGAAAAGGGGCACAAGGAGGCATGGAGTGGGCGAATTTTCCAATTTGGGGGGCACTTTATGCCTTATTTAACTAGGCACATTACCTTGTCCCAGCCTTGCTTGCTTCACCGGGCCCCCAAAGTGCGATCGGCTACATCGATTAGTGTTTGCCAGTCCCGCGTCCACCTCCATTGGTGTCGCTGTACAAAGCCTGACCACTACAACATTAAACCCCCCATTGTAACTCTCATCATCACTGTTTGCCCGCTTCTGCAAGAAGCAGCAGATGTCTTCCCCACCTCTTTGCTGCCCCCTATCTTCAAATATTTTGTCCTCACTGTATAGTGGCGCAGAGGCCACAGCACATAGTAGTTTTCTGTCTTTGGGAAGGGAACAGGACAGAGGTGGGTTGAGGACAGGTGAGAGCCCCTCACCTGCTCCTGGGCCATGCCAACTAGGGGTTGTGTGTGACAAACCCACTGACTCTTGGCTGGGATTGTCAGATGTCACTCTGACAAGAATACATAGGTCAATAAACTGTTCAGCATAAACTCCAACAACAACTAGATTAATAAAACAAAAGGCACAATTGCATTTTTTCCTGTTCACCCCAGAACATTTTTTTTATTTGGGGGGGAGTGGGGAGAGATGGAACAGATGCTTTGGCTGTATAACTTTTTTTTTCTTTGGCCCCATTTGAAATGAATTTTCTTCTGTTGGACAATACCTTTTAATATAAGTAATTTTCTGCAGGATGCTACACTGCAGGCATCTGTCACGTCAACCTGTTGTTGAAAAGTAATGGTTCAGAGAGCTGTCTAGTGGTAGGGGAGCTCCAAGCTGAAGTTTTGCACCCGGACCCATGAGTCTCTAGCTACGCCCCTGACTACTTGATGATTATAATTGTTATTGATGTCTAAGTTTAATATGCTGTTGATAATTTCTGTGATTGGAGAACAGAGTGTCATAGAAGTAATTTGTTTGTATCCTGGAGACTTAAACAAAGCTGTTAGGAGGCCTCACTTTGCAATATCTATCCTAAAGGATATTCAAAGTAAAACCGTAGGCAAAATAAAATCTGATCTATCTTTGATGCAAAAAAAATAAAAATAAATGACTTCTGGCAAAATAAGCTATCTGAACATTCTGCATACCAACGCATATTTAAAAACAAACTATAGGGAGTATACAAGTTTCCAAAACTTCATTAATATCATCTACAAGTAAACTGATGAAAGCACTTTGGTGAATTCTATTTTTGATATACTCATGACAGGTAGCAAAGAAAAAAATAATATACCAAAACAATGAAGACAGCTACATAATAACAAATTGATCTAAAAAAAAATATATAGCAACAGCAAAATATTATACTTTACTCTAAGGAAAAGTAAAACCAAAGCACATCAAAGACACTTAAAATGTCAACTGAAACATATTCAACAAATGTGCTTCATATCCAATAGGAATCAATTACATTATATATTAATTATTTATTTGGACTACTGAGGTGCAATAAAACTTTATTTCATTCAGTTTCCTAATTGTATCATTTGGAAAACTTTCATTATTTCACATAGCACAAAGAGAGCTTCAGAATATTATGCTATTATTAATTTAAAGAAACACTCCTGGTAAAACAAAAATACCATCTTGTGGCTCATATACACAGAGCAATGGTGTTTGGAACTGCATAAAAACATTTAAAATGTAAATTTTTAACTTTTTTATACTTGTTTTATTTTGTTTGAAATGACATGTTAAATAACCATAAACATACACTCACCGGCCACTTTATTAGGTACACCTGTCCAACTGCTCATTAACACTTCATTTCTAATCAGCCAATCACATGGCGGCAACTCAGTGCATTTAGGCATGTAGACATGGTCAAGACAATCTCCTGCAGTTCAAACCGAGCATCAGTATGGGGAAGAAAGGTGATTTGAGTGCCTTTGAACGTGGCATGGTTGTTGGTGCCAGAAGGGCTGGTCTGAGTATTTCAGAAACTGCTGATCTCCTGGGATTTTCACGCACAACCATCTCTAGGGTTTACAGAGAATGGTCCGAAAAAGAAAAAATATCCAGTGAGCGGCAGTCCTGTGGGCGGAAATGCCTTGTTGATGCCAGAGGTCAAAGGAGAATGGGCAGACTGGTTCGAGCTGATAGAAAGGCAACAGTGACTCAAATAGCCACCCGTTACAACAAGGTAGGCAGAAGAGCATCTCTGAACGCACAGTACGGCGAACTTTGAGGCAGATGGGCTACAGCAGCAGAAGACCACACCGGGTGCCACTCCTTTCAGCTAAGAACAGGAAACTGAGGCTCCAATTTGCCCAAGCTCATCGAAATTGGACAGTAGAAGATTGGAAAAAACGTTGCCTGGTCTGATGAGTCTCGATTTCTGCTGCGACATTCGGATGGTAGGGTCAGAATTTGGCGTCAACAGCATGAAAGCATGGATCCATCCTGCCTTGTATCAATGGTTCAGGCTGGTGGTGGTGGTGTCATGGTGTGGGGAATATTTTCTTGGCACTCTTTGGGCCCCTTGGTACCAATTGAGCATCGTTGCAACACCTTGTGGAATCTATGCCACAAAGAATTGAGGCAGTTCTGAAGGCAAAAGGGGGTCCAACCCGTTACTAGCATGGTGTACCTAATAAAGTGGCCGGTGAGAGTATATGTGTAGCATCTTGTAGGGTGTGTTCTAAATTTCAGTACCAGTGATATTTTTAATATACTTTTTAGGTTTATTTCTCATTGAAAAAAAAATTTCATATTCATTTGGTAGTAAAGGAAATGAATGGGTGTGAGTAGACTCAGTACAATCATATAAGGGGCAAAAGGAAGTAAATGTAACAATTGACCAATGGAATGGACCAAAAAAGTAAGTCAAAATATCTGTATTGGAAAGTGTAAATCTAAAGGGGTTACATTCTTCATTAGGGAGATGCACCATGTACGTGCGTGGAGACTTATACATCACAGTAACTTCACTTAAATTTAAATATATTCAAATAAGCTGAAGGGAAAAGAGATGGCACTCTAGAGCACCTTGTGGATGTAACATTTCTCAATATGACTCACTGAGCCTTGTAATGTGATTGGAAATAAACCTAAACTAGACACAACTCATCTACCGACAGCTGTTTCCCCCTCATCAGCACAAAGTAGAATACTGGCTGTTTGGGTGAGAGGCTCTAGACATAGCTCAAAAGACATAATGCTCTTCAGTAGACTGTTTTACATTGACCTTATTTAAAATTTAGTCGACCAACCATGGCACATAAGCTTCCACACACCTGCATGGTGCCTCTCCCAAATAAGGAATGTTACCACTTTTGAGCTACAGTTAGAGATTCTCACCCAACTCTGCACTGATGAGGAGTAAAAACCCAGAAATAGTCATTTGCAGATGAGTAATATCTAGTTTGATTGTACTCCCATTCACATTGCAAGGCTCAGTAAGTTGGATAAGACTTTTTTTTTTCAATGCCACCTTTTACCCTAACTTTTTTTTTAGTTGAGAGTGCTGTTTGAAGGCTTGTTTTTTTTGTGCAGTAATTTGTATTTTATTGTGTTCACCATGCAGCAAAATAGACATGTTAACTTTTTATGTGGCTCAATATTTGTATGTATAAAAATGTATCTATAAGTATAGAAAATGTACATACTGGTTGGCCCTACCTTTGCCTTGAGGACACCGTGATTTTATTGTCTTTTTATTGCCACATTTCAAAAGTTGTAGCGTTTTGGCACAGTAAATGATGTGTTTACTATTAATAAGATGTTCTTCACTCGGCAAATGTTTTAGACAGCTGTGGGAAAAATTTCGCAAAGTAAAAATTCTTTTTTTTTAGTTTTACTAGTTTATTCTTATCAGTTAACAAAATTAAAAGAGAATAAACAAAAGGGAGTCATGGTTGAGTATGTCTGGGATTACATTAAGCGACAGAAGGATTTGAGTATGTCTACATCCACAAAAGATCTGTGATTAGTTCTCCAAGATTGTTGGAACAAGCTCACTACTGAGTTACTTCAAAAACTGTGTTCAAGTGCCAACAAGAACTGATGCGGTTTTAAAGTGCAAGGGTGGACACCAAATATTAGTGTGATTTATTTACTTCTCCTCTCTTCTTTCACTCTGCATTTTGTTAATTGCTAAAAACAACACTCCCACTTTTCACAGTGTTCTTACTTTGCAAAATTTTTTTCAAACCTGCCTATATGTGTATAGTGACGATTCAGGGAGAATTGCCTTGGTGCAGACCAAGTATGCTTTATAGAAATGTCCACAGGAGAGTAGAATACAAAGTAACTTATGGCTTACCAGGTGTTTATTGTAAGGCCTCATTCACACGGCTTATTCTGGGATGGATTGCAGGCGTACTGTGCACCGTATTTGCACTGCAGTACGGCTGGAATCCGTCCCAGTCATTACGGTAATCAACAGTTCTCATAGAGAACTATGGATTCCGTCTCTTCTCCCCGCTCGGCGAATCCGCCGAGGGGGGAGAAAGTGACATGCACATTATTTACGCCGTGTACGCGCTGTGAATAATGAGTGTCTATGGGACCGGCGAGCTGCACGGCTGCCGGCGTAATTGCGGGGCGAAATCCGTCCCTGCAATTACGTCGGCTATAAGCCGTGTGAACATTGACTAAGGGTGCAGTAACACAATATACTTTGCAGCAAACAAAGACCTATGCCTGTCTGGCACTAACTAAACATCCACAAGTCCTCTCTGGCAGCTGATGGGCTTCTTCCAGCCAGCTTGTAAAGTTCAACACCCTGCAATCCTCTTTTGCTCACTATTGCATGTCTTCTCAATGCCAGCTTTCTGTGTCTCCAGCTAGAAATCAAAATGCAGCACCCACTGTACTCTCAGCTTCTCTTAACCCCTAACCACTGCAGCCAGTTTTGACCTCCATGTCAGAGCCTCATTTTCGAAATCTGGCATGTGTCACTTTAAGTGAGAATAACTTTTTGCAACTTTTACCTATCCATGTGATTCAGAGATTTTTTTTCTCATGACCCATTGTGCTCTTGAGTTAGTAAAAAAGTTTGGTCCATAAAATCCTTGTTTATTTTTGAAAATATAAAAATATCATAAAAATGTGGAAAAATTTGCCCTTTCAAAGCTCAAAATTTCTGCGTGTAAGGAAGATACTTATTCCACACAAAACGCTTTATAACTAGAATTAACCATATGTCTACTGTAGGTTGGCATCATTTTCTAAACGTCTTTTTATTTTTTCCCGACATTAGGGGGCTTACAAATTTTTTTTAAAATGTGAAAAATTACTACTAAATTTATATCATTGATTTTTTTAGGGACCAGTCCAGTTCTGACGTTGATTTGAGGGGCTTGTATGTTTGATACCCCAATAAATGACTCCATCTAAGAAACTACACCTCTTAACATATTCAAAACTGTATTTAGGAAGAGTATCACCCTATTAAGTGTTTCACAGAAATTAAAGCAAGGTGGTGGTAAAATTTCACTTTTTTTTTTTGCAGATTTACAATTTTTATCCATTAGCCACTGGAAAGCTGTAAATGTGACCAAGGAAATGCAACTCAACTTTGATTCCCGCAATTCCAATCCTACCATTTTAAGAGCTATCCTATATGTAGCCCTAGTGTGCTATTTGGCTCAACCACAAGTGTCAGAATAGGAGGAGCAGCTTATGGAGTTTGGGGGTTCATTTTCATTACCATTTTCTTTAGATGCCATTGCAGGTTTGCGGATACCCTAAGATGCTAAAACTTAATAAACATGCCTAAAAAGACCCCATATTGGAAACTACATGCCTTAAGGAATACATCTAGTGGTGTAGTGAGTATATCGTCCCTACAATTGTGTCAGATTTTTTTCGCGTTAGGCTGTGAAAATGAAAAAAATTATGTATTTTTTTCCAAAAGTCTGCAATTTTAGCTGAAAATGTTTAATTTTTAGTGTTGAACGGAACCGTTCGTAAATGGTTAATGACTTAAATGGGGTTTGGTGTTCGGGTCGGCGTTGGGTTCAGCGTTCAGCTCGGCCCAAAATCGAATTTTTTAGTGCTTGCTCATCTCTATTCATTTCTACAAGGAATCCTGAAAAAAAAAGTACATCAAAATTTGTTACACAACTACTGTTTGGGCACACGGCAGGATGTACGAAGGAGGGAGCACTATTTGGCTTTTGGAATGCAGATTTTGGTGGGTGTTTTGTCACACTTAGGATTTAGCACCCCTCATGGATATCATCTAGGAGTGTATTGTGCAAATATGGGGCACAGATGTTCCACATTTTTTTAGCACTGGGTCATGAAAATGGGGGGAAATTAACACAGTTCCACCATTCTTTTTTTGGCTTTATTTTTAGAGCATTTGACATGCAATATTAATGACAGGATAACTTTACTATGCGTGTCTGTACAATTGCAATTATATACATTTTATATAGTTTTTTTTATGTTTTATTACTTTTAGACAATAAAAGAGTGTTTGTTAAAAATTGCATTTTTATGTTGTCATATTATCATAACCTTAACTTTTTAAATTTTCTGTATATGGAGCTGATTAAGGGCTTGTTTTTTATTGGGATGAGGTGATGTTTTATAGGTACTATTATTGGGTTCAAATGATGCTTTGATCACTTTTTATCAAGGTTTTTGTGAGATGTTTTGAACTAAATACCGCAATCCTGGTGGTGTTTTTTATTTTTATTTGTTACAGCGGTAACCAAGCGGTATACAGGACATGTTAGCTTTACTCATCAGGTCAATACGATTACAGTGATACCCAATTTGTATATTATTTATGTCTTACTGCTTTTAAACAATAAAAGTACTTTTATTCAAAAGGAAAAAACACATTTTAGCATTGGCAATAATAACGAGAGCCATAACTTTATATTTTTCTGTGTACGGAGCTGTGTAGGGACTTGTGTTTTATGGGATGAGTTGACTTTTTTACTGGTATCATTTTTGGGAGGACAATGCTTTTTGGTTGCTTTTAAATCCATTTTTTGGGAAGTCGGGATGAAGAAAGTACTGCAATCCTAGTAGTGTTTTTTAATTTTATTTTTAACAGGTTAGTTTTACTCTGTGGGTCGATACGATTATGGCAATGCCCAATTTATATAGTTTTTTTATGCTGAAGTGCTTAAAAAGAAAAAAGTTTTTATTGTGTAAAGCAATATTTATGCAAGGCTATCTTCTGCCTTAATTTTTCTATTTTTCCATATACAGAGCTTTGTAAGGGCTTTTTTTGAGGGATGAGCTGACTTTTATAATGATACCACTATGGCATTGCTATAGCTTTTTTGATCACTTTTTATTTCATTTTATGTGCTGCAGGATTACAGAAAATTGCAATTCCGTGACTTTTTTTTTTTTTTACGGTGTTCAATAACATGACAGATTTATAGGGTAGGTCGTTACACACGTGTCAATACTAAATATGCATACAGTAGTGCTATGTACTGCTCTCCATGGCAATTGCCAATCACTATGCCCAGCCATGCTCACAGGGAAGCCATCAACAGTCACAATTGGAGGTCCTTAGTGATGGCCTCCTGTAAGTACGCCAGTTGGGCCGCCTTTATGCAGTTTCTCTTATTGAGGCTGCATGGCCTCCATATGTGCTCGCTGTTGTTGTGCATTAGTCTCTTGCTGGACATGCATGGTCCTAGCATGTGCTTGCTGAAGCTTCTGCTGTAGCTGCTGTTGCTGCTGCCACTGGAGGTTTACCTGCACCAGGTGCCTAATTACCTCTACCATGGCGGCTGATGTGGTTGACATCTGAGCTGCAGCCTTAATCCAGGACATGTCGTTTAACCGCGAAGTGCTACCAGCATCTTCCACTACCTGTGATGATTTAGGGGGGATCACATTGGCGCAGACCAAGGGCGTGTCTTTTGTGGTTATAGAAATGTCCACAGGAGAGCAGAATTCAAATTAAATGATGGCAGGGACATAACTAGAGAAGCCTGGACCCCATAGAAAACTTTTGGATGCTTCCCCCACCTCTCCTCCGTAAATATTTACCGGGACCTCTTAAGGCATACAATTACTAGATAATACAAGGAGCGATTAACTCACCATAAAGATCATCATCACTGCTACCAAACAAATCTCACTGTACCAAAACCAACATTACCAATAACGCTATTAAATAAGGACCTGGTTAAACCACCAGAACACGACCACAAATTAACACCAAATAGTGACTGAATAATACCCCTCTACTATTACTGAATAAAGATCAGTATACAAAGATCAATGTTCGCTTCAAACAGTGACCATATTGTGGAATACCAGTGTACACAGATGCCATACAGACTGTATATTACCACCATACAGTGACCATATAGTGGTAGATACCCGTGTACACAGGCTCTACTGACACATGAGAGATTACAGTGCACTTACATCTTGTAAAGTTTCTCTGATGAGTTGTTAACTTTCCCTTTTGTTCGGTATCAGGTCCAGGCTGCCATGAGGACTTCTCCGGGCTGCCACTCATCCCTGCAGATTTGGACACAAACATCTTAGAATCCTCACTTTCCCAGCACCTCTCTCACTGTCCCTTATCTCTGTTCAAACTTCCAAGAGGTGGCAAAGTGGGTACAGGCCATAGTTTAGAGGCCCAGTTTCCTAGAGAGAAGTGGAGGAACAGAGAATTCACCCCCTGGAGATTGTGTTACAGCTATGGCCTGTACCCCTCAGAATCATGTTACTAAGTAGGTAGATCCCCCATTAGATAGGTGGGTAGGCCCTACGTAGGTTGGTAGCAGTCAGGTCACAGGTAGGTAGGCAGTACATAGATCTCAGGTAGGTAGGTAGGTAGATTGGTTCTAGGTAGGCAGGCAGTAGTTAAGCCATAGGTAGTTAGACAGGTACCAATTGGGTAGGTAGGCTACGGGTAGTTAGCTAGATTGGCCCTAGGAATTCAGAAAGTAAGACCCCAGTTAGGTAGGCAGCATCCAGGTAGGTAGGTAGGCTGTCGGTAGGCCTCATGTAGCTAAGTAGGCTGTTGCTAAGCCCCAGGTAACTAGGTAGGCATTAGGTGGGCCCCAGGAACCTAGAGAGATAGGTTAGAACCTAGGCAGATAGATAGAACCTAGGCCCACTTTGAGTGAACCTTTGAGTGTTGAGTTATCTGTACTTCTAAAGACCAGAATCTGCAGAAGCTTGTGTAATGTAACAAATGTAGTCATGTGTAAGTGTTCAGCTTTGCAGACTTTGGAAGAGAGGTGGGTGGAGTAGATAGGTACAGGTGCAAATAGTTTATAAATCGGCTTTATTTTAATGAGTAAAAAAAAAAAAAAAAGTTCCTTTGGTCTGAACCTTTGTCAGGCCACAGAGAATGAAGGAGGGTCTCACTTAACCCTTTGAAGCCTGGATCCGTAAAGACTGCAGCTGGGAAGGCCCATAGCCCTATTTACCGGCCATGGATCTCTGCATGGAAATGTAGGAATTCTATGGAAAGGATTGCTGTCTAGCTGGATTGGAGGATCCCTTGGACAGGTACAGTAGGAAGGTGTAAATGAAAGGTATCGCATAGGAAGTCACCTCCTGGCTAACAGCCAAGACTGTTGTCCAGATTGCCTTTGACCTGGCCCGTCTATAACCAGATCTTCATGAAGAATATCTGGAAGTTAGACTTCTGGAAGTCTATCTGGAAGTTGCTATGATGTCAGTTCTCCTGGGGTTTGAGAACTCCTTGAAGTACCAAGACTGCATCCACATAAGGGACAGTTTTAGAAGGAAACATCTAATGGCTGATAGCTGCAATGTATGCAGAGAAAGGAATGTAACTTTATGAAAGAGAGATGCCATTTTTGATAACTTGCTGATAAATAAAAGGGTCATGCGATGCCTGATACCAATGTTTAACCCTTTGTCTGCCTCCTGCACCAACATCATGGGTACCTCTCTACAACACCGCAACATCCATACAGCAGGAGGGACAATCACCACCATCATGGAGTGCTCCTCTGGGGTTAAGAGTACTGACATCTACTCTTAAATGCAGGTCCCCCACCTTTTGACAGTTTTGGTCCCAGAACGGGGAAAGGTATGATTGGAGTTGAAGCTACAGTGAGGGAGAGTTGACTAAACTATGATTTCTCTTGTCCTCTCCTCTGTCTTCCGCCCTTTGATCCATTACATGTACTATTGTGACTGCCCAGCAGTAAACAGTAAATACTGACTTACTGTTCATTGTCGGCTTGGCCCGTAGTAGCTCAGTTCCCAATAATTAACAATACCCTGCAACCCTGACCATGTTCAAATGGTACTAAATAGTATGTAATTATTTGCCAGACATCCAGTTAGTGTACTGATCGGGTTTATAGTTAAAGGGCTCATCCCCATGGCAAAGGACAAATACCAGTCGGTTTATTCGATCGGCATTTGTACTGTTTTAGTGCCATCCCTAAGGCCGCCGGGGGACAGCTTTTCTCCGCGATAAGTGGAGGAAAGCCCTCTCCCTTCCCATTGATATGTTCACATTACGTCCGAAAAACCGGACAGAAGAATGAACATGTTCAAAGTTTTTCGGACGGCCAACAGTATGAAAAACCGCCGGGCGGAAAACCCGTGCAGTGAGGACTGCTGCACGGGTTTTCCAAAGCGGCCCAGTGTGTTAGTTTGCGGCCGGTTTTTCAGAAGGTCGGCACAACCGCCAACCGTCGGAAAAACCGCCAGCAAAAAGGTGCCAGGGAGACATGCCCTAATACTGTACATCTTTATAAACTCATTAGAAATGACGGATGTACAGTTAATTGCAAAATAACTCCACAGTTTATTTTATTCTGATTTCAAATCAGCTAGCACTATTTGTTACTAGTTCCATACCTGTATATACTGTTCTTGTGTTTAAACTTGTCAGTCCAGGCTTAAAGAGAACCTGTCACATAGTTTTTGCCCCCCTTATTGAGGACTGAACAAGATAGTGTCAGGCATTCTGTTTCCATTGCTGTGTCCCTTAATCTGTAAGATGCTGTAGTTTTCGTGTATTTAATGCTCAAATCTGCAGTTTTCAGCCAGAAGAGTCATTCGAAGAGTCCTTCAGAATGTCAGTTGAGGCTAGCCCCGCCCACCTCAACTGACAAACCTATTACTTTGAATAGGTAGAAACATGTGAATAACTGTCAGTGGGCGGAGCTAGCCTTTGGTAGGTGGAGCTAACACCTGCTCATGAATAAGATTTGAGGGGTAAATGCTCTAAAACTGCTGCATCTTACAGAATAAGGGGCACGGTGCTGGGAACAGCAGGTCTGACACTAGCTTGTGCTGCCCTCAGCAAGGGGGTCACAACCTATGTGATAGGTCCCCTTTAACTGTTGTACTACAATTCCTATGCCATTTCAGTTAGCTAGATAATTTACTCACATTTATCTGGTGATTTAAAACATGTTATGATTAATACTGGTTTATTATCCACAAAACATTTAGAGAATTGGAATTCTCTGGCTAAAGGTTTGTGAAATGTTTGTAGATGTGACCTTGAAGGGATTTGAGGAACTTAATTATGGTATCTAGCCAACACATTGTACTCTGATATCTTAAATCCTAAACAAAAGCTGCTATTAATGGACAGCTATAATCATAATAACTTTCTATAGGCAAAAGCAGGCTAATTGCCTTGTAGGTTTGTGAATAACAATAAGATTTTATGAATATAATCTGTAGAAAGTAACACATTAATACACTTTCTCTTATGCAGATCAAAGGAGAGAAAGAAAAGAAACAAAGGTGCTATTCTTGTGTAGTGTTTCCATACAAATTTGTTCAACATCAAACAATAATCAAAGTGCACTCACCTTTTGTGGTTGTGCAAACTTAAAAACAATACAGTAATGTGCTTAGATCCTGCCACTTCACAAAGCTCCCTTTCACCGCTGCCCCAGGGGAAAATTTAGGATCAAGAAATGATGTTTCCACAGTCCACTATCAACATATGGATTATTATGGCACTTGATCAAGGATTTTAGAGGCAATTCCAATCAAATGCAGATATTTTATTGATAATGAAAAAATCTACAATATGTTTAATGCAATGCTGAACTTCGCCAAGTCACGGGAATGATGTGCCCCTGATGCAGTGCGGTATCCCATGAATCCACATGCATGATATGGACTTGATGAAGTGCACTATTGCATAAATCCATATGAATGTATAGACCTGATAAATTGCAGTAATACATGAAATATGTTTTCTGTTTATTTCCTTATTTACATTAACAATAAAATGTCCACGTGTGATTGGAATTGCCCCTAAAAATCCTTGATTCAGTACCATTATACTCCATACATTGATAGTTGACTTGGGAGTGTAACGACTTCAGATAGTGAATTTACTGAGCTACCGCAAGCAATGGTGTGAGCTGCACCAGGTAGCGGAGTTAAAGGGACGTTGGTTTTCACCAGAGCACGACACAAGGCAGAATGAGCTTGCTGCGGAAGATGAACCCCAGGTCACTACTTCTGTCGTGACTTGCCTATGGTGGCAACTGAGGTGTTACGCAGTACAGAAATATGTAGAAGGCTCATAGTCAGGGACAGGCAGGAAGATCAGGGCAGGCGGCAAGAATCATGGTCACAGAACAAAAGCAAGAGGGTCTGGTACACGGGATGAGGAACAACACTGAGAACACTTTTTCAACAGACTAAGGATACTGAAGATCCAGCAGGGAGTTCAGGGGAGTACTGGGCGATATAAGACCAGCAGCCAGCAATTACCCAATTACAGGCATGCTGACCTTTTAAATTTCACAGAACCAGCATGTGCACGCCCTGGGAAGCGGGGACATGCACACCAGCCAGTAGAGAAAAAGTAGGGATTGAGGAGAAGTGAGTAGCTGCAGTGGAGACCTGATCTGTGGGTGCACCCGAGTTCCAATATGCAGGACGCTGCGCCACCTGCAGGGTACCCTGTAAGGGCGATGAGAGTATATATATATTTCTTGATTCTAAATCTATGGACAAATGTAGAAAGAAATAATTTTTCATTTTTTACATGATTATAATAGCAAAACAAACATTTTTCTTTCTTTCTACATACTACTAGGTAATGTGTTATTCAGTTATAAATAGTAGGTGGTGTGAGCTTTAGCGGCTCTGGGATCATGACACACGTGTTTCTTCAGGCAGAGACAGAGACGGATTTCAGGTGTAAAATACAGGGCCTCTGTATTTTATTGGTGCAGTAACACAAAACAAGTGCAAGGCGTGCACATTACAAACAAAACAAATGCTGCTCGTCTGAGTTATAACTAACAAAGGTACACTTACTAACACCTTGTAGTAGCTGCACAAAACAGGTAGCAGTCCTGCTGGTTCCTCAGTGTGTCTCCTCTCCAGACTTGAAGGTAGCCTGGGAGTTGTAGCCACTCCTAGTCAGCGTACCTGCTGACTTATATATGCCAGGGAAATCCTGGAGTGGAACCATGGGGAGTGAGCACCCACACTGCTCTATGCTCACTCCCAATGAAAGGCCGACCCGGGAGTGGCTGGAAGCCATACTAACACATTAAACATGTTAAACATATGTCGACAGTTTATGCTGTCGACACCTATCCAACTTTGGCCTTTCATTCCCCCATGGCTCCTTACCTTGGAGGCATGTGTCTGGACATCAAAAGGTGTATGCAAGGACCCTGGCCGGGATGTATACTCCGTTATACACCCTTACTGCTGTTGACACCTTACAGTGGATATTTACTGTATATATATTTTTAGATATACACACACATACAGGGGGTGAAATAAGTATTCAACACGTTTAACAATTTTCAAAGTAAATATAAAGGAGCTATTGACAGGAAATTCTCACCAAATGTTGACAGCAACCCATCCAATTCACACAGGCAAGGAAGTCAAACAATAGATGTTCATAAATTTAGTGATGTATAGCAGTGAGAAATGACAGTCATGACACCAGCTGAAATCTATCAGTTTTTAAAAAAACAATCCTGCTTTTGGTGAAAAATAATATCAGCTGGTTCATCTGATGGCCTATAAAAAGGTATCTCTTTACCAAGGTGCCACACAAGAAACATCTCATGATGGGTAAAACCTGTCTCAAGTAGCCTTATTGTTGCAAACATTGTTTGCATTTTGTTATTGCTCTCACCCCTAGAGGTAGCACGAGACGGTGTCTACAACCCACAGAGCTTGCTCAGATAATGCAGCTCATCCAGAATGGTACATCAATGTGGGCGGTGGCAAGAAGGTTAGATGTGTCTGTCAGCACAATGTCCAGAGCATGGAGCAGATGCCAGAAGAAAGGCCAGTACACCCAGAGCGGATCGTAGGAGGGCAACAACCCAGAAGCAGGACTGCTAGCTCCCTCTTTTGTGCAAAATGACCTCCAGCAGACCACTAATTACCAATTGTCTGCTCCAACTGTCAGAAACAGACTCCATGAGGGTGATAAGAGGGCCCGATGTCCACAAGTCGGTGTTGTACTTACAGACCAACACCATGCAGGGCGATTGGCATGTGCCAGAGAACACCAAGATTGGCAGATTCAACATTGGTGCCCTGTGCTCTTCACGGATGAGAGCAGGTTCACACTGAGTACATGTGACAGACGTGACAGAGTCTGTAGACACCATGAAGAATGTTCTGCAGCTTGCAATATCCTCCCGCATGACTGGTTTGGCAGTGGATCAGTAATGGTGTGGGGAGGCATTTATTTGAGGGCTGCACAGCCATCAGTGTGCTAGCCATAGATACCCTCACTGCCATTAGGTACCGGGATGAAATCCTCAGACCCACTGTAAGACCAGGTGCAGGTGTAGCGGGCTCTGGGTTCCTTCTGATGCATGACGATGCTGCTCCTCATGTGACTGAATAGTGTCAGCAGTTCCTGCTTGATGAAGGCATTGATGCTATGGACTGGCCTCTCTATTCCTCAGACCTGAATCCAATCGAGCACATCTGGGGCATAATGTCTCATTCTATCCACCAACACCTTGTTGCACCACAGACTGTGCAGGAGTTTACTGATGCTTTAATCCAGGTCTGGGAGGAGATCCCTCAGGAGAACAGAACTGCTGGCTCTTCAAGAGCATGCGCTGTAGGAAGGTCATAGAGGCATGTGGAGGCCACACACTACTGAGCCTCATTTTCTTGTTTCGAGGCTTTTCCACTGAAGTTGGATCAGACTGAAATTTGATTTTCCGCTTTGATTTTGAGCATCATTCAAAATCCAGACCTCCATCTGATATTAATTTTGATTTTCATTGATCATTTTTATGGTTTATTGTTCTCAAAGCATTTCACTATGTAATGAATAAAGAATTGCAACTGGAATATTTCATTCATTGAGATCTAGGATGTGATATTTTAGTGTTTCCTTTATATTTTTGAGTATTAGATAATGGAAGACAGACAGATAGATAATTTGTAATGTATTCTGTATATGTCAATACTGTAAACACTAATACCTAGTGGAACAAGTTAAGTTTCTTTGAGAGTTTAGCCCAGAAGCATGTGATGTGCTTTACAAATTATTTTACCCTTTTAAGTAGGTTTTGTTTAGTATGAATCTGATTGGCCAGTGCTATATGACTCAATTAATTAACATTTTGGATATTTCATTGATTTCATTATGTAAGAGTGTACCCCAGGTCTTTTTTGTATAAAAA
This sequence comes from Phyllomedusa bahiana, assembly GCA_025379985.1. Classification (NCBI taxonomy): domain Eukaryota; kingdom Metazoa; phylum Chordata; class Amphibia; order Anura; family Hylidae; genus Phyllomedusa; species Phyllomedusa bahiana. Next base: position 26,364 of record JAODAL010029010.1, on the reverse strand, counting down.
GAGCATCCTGAAAGTCACACCCTGAGGAGACTTCATTAAGCTCACACTAAGGACTCTTCTGTCTCTCTCTGTCTTGTTGGGACCAAGTCAGCAAAAGGATAAAAAATTTCCTCTCCCATAGGGAAATTTTACCCTAATCAATCATTTAAATCCCACAGATAATTGGAGATTGGACTCTGAGATTCGAGGATTCACCTGAAGTTTTACAACAACACTTTTGCAATTGACACTTGCTGTACCTGTGACTTACATGCAGATATAAATGGTTAACCATCTGTTCAAACTCAGTTTTACATGCACCTTACATAACACGCATTTAAGCGCACCCCATAAGTAGTCCACATATGAACACAAAGGGCCACATGTATGAAAACTGTCTAGGTCTAAAACTCACTTTGTTACCCGTAGCAACCAACCAGAGCTCCCCTTTCATTTTATATAGTGCTCTGGAAAAATGTCACACAGAGAGACATGTATGATCGGGTTTTTCACCCTTTTCTGGCATAAAATATGCCAAAGGGAGCAGGCTACTATGTGTGACGGGCAAAAGAATGTGTTAGGCGCATTGTTTGCAAAACTCAACACTTTTTAATGGGCCTAACATGAGGGACCGTTCTGGGGGAGTGTTGCACCACACCCATAATTTTAGACACATATATGAATGTGGTTCGGCAAAACTAGGTGCATTAGAGTATGTTCACACGGTGTCTTGGGACGCATATGGTACGCGTCGCACTGCGCCAAGTCTTTTGGAAGTACGTGCTGATCAGCGCATAATTCCAAAGCACAGGGAAGCCAGCACCCAGCCGGCCCCATTGATATGCATTGTCAGTGCTAACAATTGACCTGTCACTTTTCTCCTCTGCCGTACAATACGATTGTATTGTACTCCCAGGGAGACTATGCGTAGTTCATAGCTCTCTATTGTGGTGTGTATTTCGCCGCGTATAAAGCGCAATACATGGTGAAATACACGTGCAATTAAGCTTACAAAAAAGCCGTCTGAACATACCCTAAGGGTATGTTCATATGACGTAATTGCTGCGCATACAGTACGCGCCACAATACGCCGGCTGTTTTGGAAGTCGGGCTGATCAGCACGTATTCCCAAAGCAGGGGGGGCAGCCCGCCAGCCCCATTGACATGCAATACTCGCGGTGCATAATTGCCGCGAATAGCTGACATGTCACTTATCTCCCCGCGCGTACAATACGATCGGGGGGACAAGACGTATGCCATAGTTCTCTATGAGAGTTTATGGATTATCGTAATTATGGCACACATCTCGCCACATATTAACCACAATACGCGGTGAAATAAGTCCGCAATTAGCGCCTGAAAATAAGCCGTGTGAACATACCCTTACTGCTCGTACAGGCAAACCTATTTTAATGTGGGCTGGCTAAACCTGAACAGTTAAAGTGGAGCTAGATTTTTCTGTTAGGGACAAAAATGTCCAATATTTCACAACTTACACCAGCACATTAATAAAAAGTAATTTATGATAATTATCATAAATACATAAAATTTAAATAAAATGTAATAAAAAATGTTAACACAAAATTAAAATAAAAATAAATAATATCCCAAAAATATAAAACTATATCCTTAAAATGTATTTAAAATTAATAGAATCTAAAACTAATTTTACATTAAATAACTCACTGATGATGCTGTTCAGATTTTTAAATTTCTAATTTTTACAAAATTAAATATGAAATTTATTTTTGCTGCCTTTAAAACTATTCTACATACAGCAAGAGCCAGCACACCACACATCTTGCTGGGACCTGTGGTCCATCAAGCAAGATTACTAACATACAGTAGTTTCTATTCACTGACAAGTTATTCTAAGGACTTTTCCTTTATTTCCAGCCTATCTATACTCTTTATACATGTTTGGCGCATAACAAAATGCGCCTAAGTTCCATAATGTGTCAAACACACAGGCGAAGTGCAATGAACTTTAGACACCATTTATAAGCACACAAAAAACACTTTCATACATTCAAGTGCATTTGACACTGAAAAATAGATGCAAAAATCTACTTCAGTCCACCTAGTTCCATACATAATACAGAAATAGAAGGAGAAAAATAGACTAATTAGATGAGTGATAGATGCCACTGAATAGAACAGCTAAAGTTGGACAGAACTTCAACCCTGAATCTCCTTGATTCTGACCACCAGCAATTGTTGCTGTGAGATTTTTAAAGGGTCCTAAATAGTGTTGAGCGATTATTATCGACAAAGTTGAAATCGGCACGGTATTTACGTTGATCGGATTTTTTTAGATCACGCGATAACTTAGGTTAAAATCTGTGCATAATCTATTAATATCGCACCATTTTTGGCGCTTCCTGTCATTTTGGCGGCCAGCAAATTAGCTTACAGAAATGGACGCAGGGATGGCAGATGATGTGTTTGACAATTCGTCATGATCTGGGATGTTAAGGTGGTGCGCGCATTGTGCATGGAAAAAATCTACATGACCCTTTCGTTTATAACATAAGGAACATACCCTTTCCTGTTACGATTGATCAGTGATTGATGTTATACAGTTATCTGAAATATTATGGAATTGGCGCCTGACTTATAGGATACAGATCATCAAAATTGAGTCTATTTGTTCACAAACAGCTCCACTTTAGATTATCAGTATACATTTCAGTATAGAGTTTCGTTTTTAATGTTAGCAGTAGTTTTTAAAGAGGATTACCTGCAGTGTAAATTTGTCCAGATTGGTGTAGTGCAGGCCCAGGTGAATTTATAGGACAATCCAAAAAATACTTTTGGATTATGTATAGCATTGCATGATAGTGTTATTATTGACAGTTTATGCTAGTTGACAGATATTCTTGGATATTGGGCAGCCCTGAACATTAAATTGGAATACAGATCTTGTCTATAACTGCAGGTCTATTTGTTAGGTGCAAAACTACCATCTTTGATTATCACGTATACATTTCAGATAGTGTTCTTTTTCAATTTTGCCCACATGTTCAGCTTTGTTACAGAGGTACTTGCTAATTGTATCAGCAATTTTGTAGTCACCACAGGTGAATTGATAGGTGCCAAAAATACCTTTTATTATCCGTATACATTTCAGATACGTGTTTTTTTGCACTTTTGCCCAGTCCAGATTTGTTGATAGAGCCACCTTGCAGTTAAATTTGAATCCAGCAATTGTGTAGTCACCACAGGTTGATAGGTGCCAAAAATACCTTTTATTATCCGTATACATTTCAGATACGTGTTTTTTGCACTTTTGCCCAGTCCAGATTTGTTGATAGAGCCACCTTGCAGTTAAATTTCAATACAGCAATTGTGTAGTCACCACAGGTTGATAGGTGCCAAAAATACCTTTTATTTATCGTATACATTTCAGATACGTGTTTTTTGCACTTTTGCCCAGTCCAGATTTGTTGATAGAGCCACCTTGCAGTTAAATTTGAATCCAGCAATTGTGTAGTCACCACAGGTGAATTGATAGTTGCCAAAAATACCTTTTATTATCCGTATACATTTCAGATACGTGTTTTTTGCACTTTTGCCAAGTCCAGATTTGTTGATAGAGCCACCTTGCAGTTAAATTTCAATACAGCAATTGTGTAGTCACCACAGGTTGATAGGTGCCAAAAATACCTTTTATTATCCGTATACATTTCAGATACGTGTTTTTTGCACTTTTGCCCAGTCCAGATTTGTTGATAGAGCCACCTTGCAGTTAAATTTGAATCCAGCAATTGTGTAGTCACCACAGGTGAATTGATAGGTGCCAAAAATACCTTTTATTATCCGTATACATTTCAGATACGTGTTTTTTGCACTTTTGCCCAGTCCAGATTTGTTGATAGAGCCACCTTGCAGTTAAATTTCAATACAGCAATTGTGTAGTCACCACAGGTTGATAGGTGCCAAAAATACCTTTTATTATCCGTATACATTTCAGATACGTGTTTTTTGCACTTTTGCCCAGTCCAGATTTGTTAATAGAGCCACCTTGCAGTTAAATTTCAATCAGCAATTTTGTTTGATTGAGGATTTGAGAAGCGTGTGATTTGGTCTAATAAGAGACGTACTTTCCTATTTATTTATCTTTCTGAACATGGAGCGAATGCGTGGTAGCGAGCAAAGGGGTAGGACATGAGTAGAGTCGAGGAAGGTGTCTTTCAGTGCGGGACACATGCATAGCCACGGTTGTCGTGCAGACCGTCGGCCTGTCATCGCTGGGTAGGGCCCTGTGAATTCAGTAACGACAGCGTCGCCAATCTGTTCTTCAGTGGTTATTGCAAACCTGTATCCAGCAGTCTTACCTCCTCGTCCTCCAGTCACGGCCACAATTGTCAGTCATCACATCACCAGCATCCGTTCCAACATGAAGGCAGCCCAAATGTCAACTCGTGTACCCACACTGTGGATAATCCATTTTCTGAAGACCTCTTTGATGAAAAATGTGTTTAGGGTCAGAACAGGATGATTAAAAGATCAAGAGGCCAAAGAGGATGATTTTCTCTGCTCTGACGCCCAGTTACTGATGCCATCAGAGGAGGAGAAGGAAGCCGGTCAATCGCAAAAATCCTGGGCGGTCGGCAACGCCTTGCAGTCCCTCTTGCTTGTAGCCCGCAGCTCCTGGATGCAGAATGTCAGGACGACCAAGTCACCTGTGTTGATGATGATGATGACGACATTGCGGATCCATCGTGGTCTTTTCCGCAGAATTTGCTGGTGAGCGCTTTTATCACTGGACGAGGAGGATGACGATGGGGTCGTGTCAATACGGGTCCCGCCTCAAAAAGGGAGAGGGAGGTCACAGAAGTCTGCTGATATGATTCCGCAAGCCACGGTCAGCGGAAACCCCACTCGCTTATCGCCGTCAAAAAGGTCCAGGACCTCTTAAGCCTGGGCCTTCTTTGAGCAAGCCTCTGATTCACCCAGCGATGTCATATGCCGCCTTTGCCGTAAACGCATAAGTAGAGGCAAGAATCTTAGGTGTTTAACCACCACCAACATGTCTAGTCACATGCAGCGAATGCATGAGTTGAAATGGAGGCAACACTTGGCCAAAAAAGGCCAGACCGACGCCGGGCTTCCAACCACTGTCACACCCTCTGTCTCCGCCTCCTCCTCCTCCGCCACCACCAAGCGTTCCTCAGCTGCCCATGTCTCTCAGAATCATGATCAGGGATCAGCCTCCGCTTCAGCCTCCACCGTCGCACGAGTGCCACCAGCACCACCAGAGACCAATCCTACCCCTTCTCCTCCCGCCAGTTTGACGACCTGCACGCCATACAGCGGCCAGTATAGCAGCCAGCCTTCTGTCTTCCAGGTTTGGGAGCAGAAGAAACACTTTAACCCAAACCATCCCAAAGCCAAAAGCCTGAATGTCGGCATTGCCAGGCTTTTGTCCTTGGAAATGTTGCCTTTTCGTCTGGTGGACACAGATGGGTTCCGCCACGTCATGGCCCTTGCCTGCCCCCAATACCAGATGCCGAGCAGGCATTTCTTTGCCAGAAAAGCCGTCCCTGCCCTGGCCAGCCACGTGTCATCTAAAATTTCAAGCGCGTTGTCTGCATCTGTGTCCGGAAAAGTCCATCTCACCACCGACATATGGACTAGTAAGCACGGCCAAGGCCGCTATATCTCTGTGACAGCTCACTGGGTGAGCTGGGTGGATGTCTCTGGGGGTGACGGTGGCTCTCAGGCTCGGCGCACGCTCTTCAAAACCGCAGGGATGGTGCAGAGCTCTTTCCCCCAAGGTCCTCTGGTGGCATTACGTGCCCAGAGAAACCAGGCCATGTTGAAATTAATTTGTCTTGGAGACCATCCACACACAGGTCAGGAGCTGTGGACGGCTCTCCGCAACGAGACCGAGCGCTGGCTGGGTGACAAGAACCTTGTGCCAGGCAAGGTGGTGTGCGATAACGGTCGAAATCTGCTGGCCGCCCTTAAGATCGGTAGGCTGGAGCACATCCCTTGCCTGGCACATGTCATGAACCTCGTCGTCCAGAAATTTCTAAAGCGCTACCCGTGTCTGGACTGCCTGCTGAAGAAGGCTCGAGGTCTGAGTTCGCACTTCCGCCGTTCGCACCCTGCTTCGTCCCGCCTGGCTGCGTTGCAGCGTCAGCTCGGCCTCCCCGTCAACCGTCTCATTGTTGACGTGACAACACGCTGGAATTCCACCCTCCACATGCTCCAGAGATTGTGGGAGCAGTGCAATGCCATTACGCAGTACGAAGTGACACATGGCCTAACAAGCAGGGTGCGGACCTCGGGGTGTTGAGCCACCGAGAGTGGAGGCAGGTGAAAGAGCTCTGCACCATCCTTGCCAGTTTTGAAGAAGCCACCAAAATGGTCAGTGTGGACGATGCCCTTGTCAGCATGAGCATTGTGGTGATCTTAGTTCTGGAACGATCGTTGGACACTCTGAAACATCAGGTCCCACCAGCGACGGAGGAGACGGACACAGATGCGGACACGGAGCCTTTCTCTCCGTCGAATCCACAAGGCCCGACAGTTTCTCAATTTTATCGGTCTTCATTAGGCAGTGGTTCGGGGTCCAGGGCTAGTGCAAGGTGGCGCCTCAGCTCTCAGGGTGCATCATCTGAGGCAAGTCAGGGCTGTGTTGAAGCTGTGCCGGAGGAAGCGGAGGAGGAGGAGGAGGAGGTATTCCTAGACACCGACGTTACCGACGTCCCTGCCTTGGAAAGAGGTTGGCGCGAATTTGAGGCGGAGGAGGAAGTTGAGGAAGATCAGTTTGCTAGTGCCCCTCGACCCAGAGGCTTGGGAAATCAAGGCTCCATCTCTCACATGAGTGCTTGGATGCTCCATTTCCTCCAACATGATCCTCGCATTAAGGCCATCAAAATGAACAAAAGTTACTGGGTGGCCACCCTTCTGGATCCCCGGTACAAAACTAAACTCAGCACTTTCCTTCCACCCACCCAAATAGAGAGTAAAATGCAGGAAATGGAGACCTTGCTGATTGATCAACTGGAGACATCTGTTGCGTCTGCTTCACGTTCTTCAAATGTCACGGTGGAACAACGTCAGCGACGAGACAGCAGTAGAGTGCCAAGTAGCCGTAGCGGCAGCAGCAGCAGCAGGCAAGGTGGCAGAAGCCTAATGGGTGACCTCTGGTAATCTTTATTTACCACCTCACCAATGCATGCATTGCAGAGCACACATCCAACACACAGACACAAGCTTAAGATCATGGTGCACGACTATCTGCGTCTCAACACCGATGTTTTTGTATGTGTTCGGGACACAATAGACTTCCGGGAATCCAAAATGGACGACTATTCTAGCTCCGTTTGTTGAAGCATTGCCCTCCTACATTAAAGACACCACAGATCTTCTCAGACGTATTGATGGTCTCCCTATCGATACTGGGGCCTGTCTTGCTAGTATTGACGTGGAATCTTTATATACGTCAATCCCACATCATTTGGGACTTGAGGCTGTCAAGAGTTTCCTCTCTTCCAGGGGGACACAATATAGATTGCATAATGCTTTTGTAGTCGAACTATTGGAATTTGTTTTGACCAAAAATTATTTTTTATTTGACGGTGGGGTCTTCCACCAGCAGCAGGGCACTGCCATGGGCAGCACCTGTGCTCCGGTTTATGCCAATCTGTATCTTGGCTGGTGGGAGACCTCCACCGTCTTTGGAGACCATCCGCCCCCTTTTACCGATAAAATCGGTATATGGCTCAGGTATATAAATTCAATCTCAGATTTACTTTTGAGTTTGAACATGACAGCATATCTTTTTTAGATGTGAGGATCTTTAAAAAGGCAACAGGTGATCTGGGCACTACTGTATACCGAAAACCCACAGCTACCAATTCCCTTCTATGTTGGGAAAGTCATCACCCAACTCCCTTGAAGAAGGGTATACCCCGAGGGCAATACTTGCGCATTAGACGGAATTGCTCTCAGCTGAGTGATTTCAAGAAGGAAGCAGCATCCATGAGAAGGAGATTCCGGGATAAAGGCTATCCAGATTCCACTCTAAGACAGGCCTATAAACATGCAATCTCTTCCAATCGTACTGATCTGCTATCCAAAAAGAATACGTCTTATCGGCACTTTTGATAACGCAGCTACAACTGTCCGTGAGTCACTCAAACACCATTGGCATGTCCTACGCATGGATCCCGACTTAAGAGATCACGTGGGGGAATTCCCCTCTGTGACTTACAGACGGGGTAAGAACCTCCGTGACCTCTTGGTACAAAGCCACTACGTATCCCCTAAAAAAGAGACTTGGTTACACAAACCAAAGGGCTCTTTCCGCTGTGGTAGATGCTCTTTCTGTTCTTTTGTGTCTCCAACTGCTACCTTCTCTGACAAAGAAAATAAGAGAAGTTTTGATATTAATCACTTCATTGATTGTAAGACGACACACGTTATCTACCTGATCAAATGTAACTGTGGCCTACAGTACATAGGCAAGACGTCGAGACAGTTCCGCCGCAGAATCAGGGAACAATTATGTGACATTCGCCACGCTAGAGATACTTCTGTCGCGCGTCATGTACTATCAGAACATGGCGGCGATTTAAACGCTTTACAATGGAGCGGGATTGATCAGGTACCACCTTCAATAAGACGTGGCAATGTGGATCAAATTTTGCTTCAAAGAGAATCCTTTTGGATTTTTACGTTGAATACCGTCACTCCTAATGGGTTAAATGATCATCTAGATTTCAGTTGCTTTTTATAATGTACTCTATTTTCCTTCGTTTTGTCTGCTGTTTGCTGTATTGCTTTACTGCCACTAATATCTACCATCAAACATATATATGCTTTAGTTTCTGTAGTTTCATTTTGCCTGTTTTTTGTCTTATTATATTCCTGGACTCTCTGCTCTGGCTTTATTATTAACTATCTATCTGCTATAAATACCGTGCTTAACTTCTTTGGGCGCTGTGTATCACCTTCACAGCGTTTCACTGTTTGCTATGAAGGCTTGTTTATCCGTGCGCCCGGCATTCTTTCTGCGCATGCGCCTTCGTTGCCAGGGACGCATTCCGCCCTGGACCGCGCGTCGCTCACACGCGCCCGTGACGTCATCTTGGCGCCATCGCGCGCGCCTTCATAAGCTGCACACTATGTCAGTCTGGCGTCTCCTATACTCGGCCACTGCTGGGACACCCTTACAGGGTGCGGGACGGCTTCTTCCTGCACTATCGTTCTGCAGGATTTTTTCATCTGGTAATCGGTAAGCTTTTCCATGTATTAGTGTTTGTGTGAATTCCAATTATATCTCTCACCACCAATAGATGTCTTTTGAGTGTGTCCCCTATGTGAGGTCTTGTTTGTTTATATTTGTTTATATTTGTAGATGCCTGTATCCCATTGTTTGCGCTGTCTAACTCATGCCCCCCCTGTATTTTGACTGAATTGCTTGGGTCTCCGTGAGTATAAATTGTACAGCTTTTTTGAGGTACCCTTCCTTTTTGTGCACTAGTTATAATTCTTATTGCACAATTTTTCTGCCTGTTGGTCTCTTGCTCCTTATCATCCCCTGATGTGATCCTTGGTGGATCGAAACATGTTGGGATAGGACCTATAGGATTGTCTTTTTTAGGGTAAGTGTTTTTGCAGGGTCAGGCTCCTGCCAGGACCGCCCTTATTGGGGCGGAGAAATTTTCATGTTCATTTAGGCTGAGGGACGTAAAGTTCTTTGCGCTAGGGCTTCATAGGGATTTTTTCTAGTTTCTGTCCACATGTGTGTCCTAATTTCTGGAGTTATTTTTTACTTCTTTGTGGTATTGAGACTATCACTGTCTGTACTTGATATGTGTTTTTTATAATTATTGATATATTAAAAGTTATGTTTTAAGGCAATTAATTTTTCCTTCTTTGGTTTTTTAGCCTCCGACCACGCCAGCAGCCAAAGTTATTTCTGAGCGGGACATCAGCACAGCTGAGTGGAGTCAATTACAGGACAAACGCATTCCGGGCTTTCCTACAGATAATGTGGCTCGACGTTTGACTTTCATCAAGATGAATCCAGGCAATGGATCTCTGGATGTTGTGGAGCAGCCAATTGACGAGTTTCACCGATTAGTTGCTGTCTAGACTTTCATCATGTCCTCTTCAAACAGAAATGGTCCTCTTGAAAACTGTTTTTTTTTTAAATTGATCAATTCTCTTTACTGCAAATTTTTATTATCTGTTCTACAACCAGTATATTTTGCTGGTTTTGCTGAGATAATATGGTACTTGTGTGGAGCACTGTGAAGACAGACAGCATAGGTTCATGACAACTCCGTATTCCGCATTACTCACTTTATCTTTAGGATGTTTTTCGCATTGTCAATGGTTTTGACGGTCATGTTGCTCGTATGAGATTTAAAGCTATAATTATGGTCCTTTGGGGAACAGAATGATGTGGCATCTTAAGTTGGCATTTCTCCATCACAATTTTTTATAGTGGCTGAGACACGTTATATCTTATAATTTCTTTGGGGTTATACGTTGCTGTGAGATAACAGCTATTAATTATGGTTACTTGGAACAGAAATGTGTTCCTAAGTGGCATTTCTCCCATCACAATTTTTAATAGTGGCTGAGAAGTCATATTTATATTTTTTTGGGGTCATGTTGCTTTTGAGATACAGCAATAATCGTGGTCCTTTGGCAACAGAAATGTGGCTTTTAAGTATGGCCATTCTCTACTCACTCTCATTTTTTAATAGTGGCTGAGGAAGTCATATTTATAATTTTTTTGTAGGTCATGGTTGCTGTGAGAACTATTGATCTGCTAATAATCATGGTCTCATAGGAAACGAAATTGTGGATTCTTACAAGTGGCTCATTCTCCGCTCAAATTTTTAACAGTGGTCTTGAGAACGTCTTATTTATATTTTTTGGGTCATGCTGTCTTTTGTAATACTAGCAATTTACTACAGGTTCGCTGATTACTAAAACAATATTGTTTGATTTCTAACAGACATATTGTTTCTTCAACAATTGTCCAAAGTGGGCTCAAAGAGTAATGCTGTGATTTCTTTGGGGGCATTTTTGCTGGGGCCATTGCAGCATTACTACAGGTCCTGATTATAAAAAAAATTTAGTTTCTAACAGACGATTTGTCTGTTTTATTAACACATTGATTCAAAGTGGTCAAGGGCTCATTGCTTGAATTTTTGGGGACGCATTTTGTGTGACATGCAGTATACTACAGGTTCTACTCCTATATAAAAATAGAAATGTTGTTTCTAACAGAACGCTTTGTTTTCAAATTGTACATCACAACAGTGGCTCAAGGGTCATTGCTATTGAATTTTTTAGGGGGCAGTTTTTGCTGTGACATTGCAGCTACTACTACAGGTCCCTATTTTAAAAAAAAATGTTGTTTCTAACAGAATTTGTTCTTCACAATTGTCCCCATAACCAAAGGTGGCTCTATCAAGGGTCATGCTTTGAATTTTTGGGGGCTCTTTTGTTTGTGACATGCAGCTTAGACTACAGGTATCCTAATTGTATAAAAATTGTTGTTTCTAACAAGACATTTGTTCTTCCGAATTGTCAAAGAGTGGCTCAAGGGTGATGGGTGCTGTCAGATAAACAGGAATAGGTTAGTGACACTGTGTAATGGACATATATTGCAAAATAAACCTCTTGTTTTTTGCAAGATCTTTAAACATAGCTATCAATCCCCTGTATTGAGACAACCCATTTAAATACTAATTTAACAAAAAAGAGAAACAAAGACATGAAGGTGGGATTCCATCCTATTTTAAAAAATGATGTTTTCTAGAATTAAACTACTAAAAATCTTGCACTGTACAAAATAGCTTGGGTTAAAAATAATTCCTCGCGGAATTGTACAAGGTGAACCGGTACAGGAAATCTTGACCAGATGTAGGTTTATTCAGAAGACATGGAGTGAATGGAGCTCCGGAAGAGAACTCCAAGTACAGAGACATATTCCTCCAGTCACGTTGAGTAAAAAATGAGAAAAATGGAAATGCAAGAAAAAGGTCATCCTGGGTGGAACAGGTGAGGCGGTTAACACCACCTGTATTTACCAAGTGAAGAGCCTTGTCAATTTGAGTCCGCATCTCCATAGCGGAGGGGCTAACGCCTACCCTGGTTCTTGTACTGTTCTGATGGGAAGGCTGGCGGTGGTACTCACACTTCCGTCCTCTGCTCAGCACAAGACTGTTTCGTATGCTGCAATATAAGGGCATTTTTACTGTGTAAAATAGATGATGAAAACGGAGGCACTTGGGCTCTCACCGCACCCCACTGTTTAAAACTCTGGCCCTGGCCTGCTTGAACTGCATGTTAATAGATGACAGACGCTAGCCTGGGCTCTCACCGCGCCCACTGTAGCTTGGCTCCTGTGGCAACAAAAGACTGTAGACCTCTCGTGTGTTAACAGATGGCTGGACGGCACGCACTGGCTACTCCCCGATAGGGCTCAATCAGGAGAGCTTCAAATTCTCAAAGATAAAATCAGGGAATTTTTGAATAAAAAAGGTGTATTTCTGTGAGGTTAAGAAGTGTCAAAATCGGATCCAAGGGGACTGGACACAAATTGCAACAAATTTGAGGCCTTAAAATTTTCTGGGCGGGATGGAATAGTCACTAGGGGTCGCATCATTTGGGATCTCCAGGGGTAGTCTTGTCCCTAATAATGAAGAAGGATTTGGAGCGGAAAAAATGTGAAAACCATTGAATGATTGCTGAATCACTCTCAGATGAGGACAGGAGGACAAATGTCTTCTTAACTAGGAAGTGTTTTGGGGATGATTAGAGGACATTTTTTTATTACCTTATGGGGTTGTGCGGACGGAATTAACTAATCTACAGTACACGAGTAAGAAAAATACTTTGAAAAAATCTGCAGGGAGGGTGTATGTTGTATGTTATCACATACTGGAGAAAAAAAAAGCATAAACTGATAATATTGTCAACATATCATTTAAAATAATAACTTCCCTAAATAAATTCTGATAAACATAATGTCAGTTACTCGAAAAATATTACTAAATTTGGTACAGATCACTTGTATCAAAAATAGATAGTGATACTTTGTGATCTGTGGGTTTCAAACAGGTTTTAGGGGACATGCTGTGGTACAGGACTGGTATAGTCAATGTTCCAGTTTCAACTAAAATGGTGGTTCTGAAAGACTCCTTTTTCCGGCACTTTGTTAATCTGGATCATGTAGGTGTTGGGGGCTCATTGATGTTGGCTCGGACAGGGGAGTAGTTTCTGTATGTCCAGTGTGATAATCTAAATTTGATGGTGTTCGCAAAAGACCTCCATTTTTCCGGCACTTTTTATCTGTGGGTCCAGACAGGTTTGGGGTCCCTAACTGTGGTCCAGGTCTGGTATAGTCTAATGTCAGTGAAACTAAAATGGTGGTTGAAAAACTCCTATTTCCGTCACTTTTTAATCGGTGGGCTCAGGACAGGTTTAGAATGGTCACCATTTACTGTGGTACAGATAAGGTATAGTCAATGTCCAGTGAAACTTAAAATTGGTGGTTGAAAGACCTCCTTTTTCCCAGACTTTTCTAAATCTGTGGGTCAGACCAGGTTTAATGGTCATACTGTGGGACAGAAACAGGTATAGTCCAATTGTACATTTCAACTATAGAATGGTGTTTGATAAGAGACTTCCTTTTCACCAGCATTTTTTATTCTGTGGGTCAACAGGTTTTAATGTCCATTACTTGCGGTACTGGACAGATATAGATCATAATGTCCATTTCAATGAAAAAATGGTAGTTTGAAAGAGGTAACTTCCTTTTCCCGCAACTTTTTATAAATCTGGGGGTCATGCAGGTTTTGGGGCTCATGCTGCGTTTTCCAGGACGGGGTAGTCAATGTCCAGTCTCATGTAAAATGATGGTTTTACAAAAATCATACTGGCCCTTGCTGGCAACTATTTAAATTTGTGGGGTTTGCAGGTTTATAGGGGGGTTCATGTGTTGGGTTTTTTTTTTTGGCAAGAATGGGATAGTGAATGGTTGTGTAGTTTTTTCTGTGGCTTTTATACCTAAGTGTGTTGCCCTATGATGTAGCCACGTAATCCATTTTTGACTGTTGTGGATCGTTTATTCCAGCTTCTCCATCCCTGTTTGGGATGGCTAAAGGACATGAGTGTTGTTGCTCTCAATAGTCTTTAATGGGTGTGATAGGCGCAATCTATATCGACTATCGGATAATCTTATTTAATAATTGCCGATATCGACTATCCGAATCGATGACGATAGTCAACGTTAATGCTACTTCACGTTAGTTCCTAAACCCTCTCAAAGGCATTGAATAGGTGACCAATTTTTTGCTCTAGAAGACACCTTGTTGCAGAGATGTATAACTTAAAGGGCTCTTTGCCTCGATTTAATGTTGACGTGGGATCGCCTTAAAATGGGTATTTAATACTTTTCTAAGAAATATTTGTCATCAAAAAAAGTGATAACCTCTGAGAGGTACAGCCTTCCTTACTCATGCCCTTGGTATTCCCTTTTGTTGTTGAAAATTATAAAAGGGTTTACATTAGACACAACCAGGAGCTGTACAGGAGATGATTCTGGACACACGGCATTTTTTGCACTTGTTATGTGATTGGACTACGGGATCATGAACGAGCTTTGTGTTGAAGGGACTGGGGAGACAAGAGTACGGTGTATTTTGTATAGAGAATTCACTGGTCTGTACTGTAAACTGCAGTATGATCCCTAGCTCTCTTGCTCAGCCCTCCGACTCCCTCTCACTTCTGCAAGCCGTTCATGGAATGTTATGGAAATAGGATGCCTGATGAGCTTATATTCTCGTCTGAGCAAAATAAAGAAGGGAGAATTAAAAGGGCATATAGCTTGGTGCACAATACAGTTCTCCTCTGTGGTTAGCAAAAACAATGGTGTTGCTCTTCAACATACAGAGACTGGTACAGGAAACGTGCTACTGGAGGTGAGGTGTGACATCAAAGAGGATATGGCACTTGTTTTTTAAACACAGAAAACAATGCATCTTTTTTCATGCCTCAAGGGATGGGATATCAGCCTGTTAGAGTTAGTGGTAAGGAACTCACTCGTTCGCAAAACTCCTTTAAAGGGGATTTTGCCAACGATGGCTTGTTTACCTATCTATCTCCTGTCAGCACGTGGGAGCAGGATATATACAAATCATGCTGAGTCATGGTAAAGCTGCAGGGAGACAGGGGAGGAGGCGAGTGAGGAGTCGAGGAAATTCCCAGGGGAGCGTGCTCAAAACTTAGAAGTGAAATAATAAACAGTACAACATGTGGATTATCTCATACAGCAAAGACAGCCTCAAAACTGCACTGTTACTCCGGTGCCTTAAAAGCTTCATTCATTTTGTCCTTTCATCAGATAAGAATGTTTTTCTCACGCTAGCGCGGCCTGTCTTGCTCTCCTGGTCGTAGACTGTAGGGAATCTTTGAGTGGTAACTAAGGTGGGATTGAAGAAATGCTGTAGCTCTCAGAGTTTTTTCACCTTTTTTTAATCTATACTCTATATATTAGAAAATGACTTAATAGTACCCATTTTGAGGTTCCCACGTCAACAATACATGGTGGCAAAACCCCTAAACCTTTTCATACATGTGACCCATTGGTCTCATATAATATGACCAGTTCTAAATGATACTTTTTCCAATCATACAGATGTAGCAGAGTCTAGCTTGACCGTGATATCAATGCTTTTCATGTTATCTGCTCTCATCTGTAAATAAGGGACATTGAAAAGCATTGAGAAAGTAGAAATAACACTCCTTGCCGTGATATCACAGTGCATTAACTGTTCTTTTTAGTTCTGCTACATCTGTACCAAACCAAAGATAAATATAACAACTGCATAAATTGGGCCTAAATTCCTAGCATTTGAGAAGTGTCTAAATTCCCTGATTCCAAATAAATACAGTTGGTAGTTGTTCAAAATATGAATTATGATAGGGATGACTTTAAATTATTACATTTTTTTGTCTTTCTAGATGGATCCTGCAAGTCAGTGACACTGGGTGAGCTGTGAGTTGGTCAGACTAACATCAGATAAAGTTGCTGATCACTGTGCCAGCTTCAAAGTAGAAAAGTGTTGTTTTACTGTGTTAACTAGTGATGAGCGACTGTGTTAACTAACGTTATCGGATCGATAGTCGATATCGGCAATTATCATGCCGATAGCCGATAACAGATAATCGCCGATGACATTAAAAGTCTACGGGAGAGGAACAACAGCTTCATTCTTACACTCACAACAGGTGGTAGGAGTGAGAAGCTTGAATTAACATCCACACAACCTAACTGGATGAGTGCTACATCTTAGGAAAGACCAATTAGGCAACAGAAGAGTGCAAGAAAAAAACTGGAAGACTATTCACTATCCATATTCCTGTACCACAGCTTGACCCTAAACTCTGATGACCAACAGATTAAAAGTCCAGAAAAGGAGTCTTGTGAATCCACCCATTTTAGTTGAACTGGACCTTGACCATACCCTTTCCTGGACCGTTCAGCATGACCCTCAAACCTGCATGACCCCCAGAATTAAAAAGTGCGGGAGAAATGGAGTCTGTAAATGTTATATGGATTAATATGGCGGCTTTCTGAACCACGACAACAGTTGTAATTTTCGTTAAAATATGTTTAATAACAACATAATATGCATACACACTGAGCTTCTTTGCCCCGGAAACATGTCACACGGGTACTTCAATAAAACTATTTAAAAGATAATGATAAGGATAGTTTATGCCCAGTTTTTGGGCAAACATACATGCAGTGATTTGACATTAGACTAAATATGAACCACGAGTGACGACAATGTTATCACTCCTCCTATCAGAGGTTTCTGCTGATAGCCAATAAAAAGTGGTCAGAAAAGACGTGCTTTTTCAATGCTAAGGTCAATCTGAACACACTCTGAGCTGCACAATTGTCTCCCTTCCATTCTCAAATAGCCTCTCTCCTTGCCGACGCCCCACACCAGCAAGCCACCGCCCCCACCACCACCACTGCAGCCCCGGGGCTGGACACACCAGAAGATATCTTTAAAAACTTGTCTCTAACTAAATTAGAAGTGAAATGTCTATAATCTTACTAATTTGTAAGCTTTAGCTAGGTGGATGCTTTCTTGTATTAGAAAGAAGACTATCTCTTAAGAGTGTTAGAAAGCTATTAGGTTTAAAGCAGACACGTCAATGCTCTATACGTGGCATTTAGACAGAATATGGAGCTGAACAGGAAATGCAGTTGCATAGATAAACGAGCAAATGTTACGGGGGCTCATGTGATGTTTTTTGCAGCAAATGAGATCCATAGCACGACAGAAAGAGTGTGAAGTTGTACATCCTACCTAACTGCCGCTCTCTCCTCGGAGCCGATTTTGGCTTGCCAGCCCAGAGAAATGATATGAAAGCTGAAAAAATTGGCATGAACGATATTATGATTTCTGTATGATTGTTACTAAAGTACGCATGATCTCGGAAATTTCGGATAAGCCTAAAAATACACCGTGCCGATTTATACTTTTGATGGTAATATCGTGTGTCTCATCCTAGTGAGTAACCCGCAACTTAATAAGGTTTGTCATAAATAATGAAATATTTGTGGATCAGCCCAGCATCTTTAAGAAAACAATCCAGGCAGCACTTCAAAATAGTGGTTTATTCACTCAAAAGTGAATAAACGGCTATTTTGGAAGTACTGCCCGGATAATTTTCTTGTGGATTTTTGGATGCTGGTCTGATGAGGTGTGCCCTCATATTTGCTTTTTTCCCCAGTAGCTCTGATATTGTTTGTTGCCTAAGCCGAACGTATGCACTTATTGCTATTCTATTGTTGGACTAGGACCCACATGTTACTGTATATGTGATATAACCAGACATGCTAGATTTTATGGTATGATCTCAGCTACCAGAATGATTTACAACCTCATTTCTCTGAATTAACGTGTCTGCATTTTCATAGTAAATTGGCGCACTTTTCAAACAATAATGTTAATGTATAACCACACAGACACTAACAATTATTCAGAAACTATGTTGTTGTGTGGCAGAACAACACATGGGTTTGGTATTTGGCTACATGTTTACAAATCTTGATAAAAGAGGGACTGGTAGTCTCTCTAACCTAAATTTTTCATACACAAAGCAATAAAACAAAAACAAAAATACAAACATCAAAAAAACATAAAGACAGAATAGATTTCATCCCTGTCCTGTGAATGCCCAGATCCACCTGTGATATAGCCCATTAGAGTCTGGTGCGTGAGATTTGCACTCAATTAAAACTTCTGAGCCTTTGCCATCGCCCCAGTTTTCTGGGAAGTGTGTCCAGAAGAAAATGGGGAGGCTTGGAAGGAAAGGATGACTCAGAATGGAAACTAGACCAAGCTATTAATTGCAGATCACATGCGCTTAAAACCTGTGGTTGAATATAGATCAAAGTACAATGTATTTAATTTGTGCTATAAACTACCAATTTATTTGACCCAATACCTAGAATAAAAAAAAGAAAATCTTTCATAAATAAAAATACTAAATTGTAGGAAAATGAACTGCAACATTTTAAAATATGTGTAAACATTATACTAATTCAATAGATAAAAAGTAAAAAAAAAAAAAAAAGAATTTGTTTTTAATAATGTTATTGGTTGTCAATGTTTTTGATACTAACAACAAAAAAGAGATATAAACAAAAACTCTTGTAAGGCTATTCCCAGTACACAGATGATCAACACAATGATAGTGTTCATATGCTAAATAATCATAAAATTCCAGCTGAGGGTAAAATGTTATAATTTATGACAGATTAACCTTTGTTTGCTGTGTAGGGGCAGGACTGAACATCAGAAGGATTTACAAAAAGGAATAACAGCTTGGTTCCACTGTGTAATTCTGTATGGAACCAGGAACAGTGAATCAAACCTTTGAGATGTTTACTGAAGATTAATAATACATACACACTAACATTTATGCTTCTGGAGCATTATGTTACATTTATATACTTCTCTTATCACATTTGTTCTATTTTCAACCAACAGAAAGCCATACATTAACGGATTATATTGTCTACTGTACAGAACGGAATTAAATGATTGTTCCTATGTTAAAAACTGTATTACCCCGCTTTTAATCCTCTATAAAGTCTTTCTTAAAGGTGTTTATTATCCACGAATAGACACATTTTTATCCGACTATCTCCAAGGATGGATGATTAATGTCTGATCACCGGGCATAAGAATCCTCACTCCCGCCCTACCCCGTTCCAATAAATAAATAAGTTCAATAAATAACGATCTACACCGGTGTGGAGACCCCCAGTGATGTTCAAAGTTAGTATTTATCAATCGCCATTTCTTCATTGGCACTTATATGGTGTTTTCTGATTTATGTATTTCTCATGCTCAAGTCCGGCTGAAGTATATATTTTAATAAATATTTGTGAAGTAAAAGTTAAAATTTTATATTGCACACAGTTATCATACGCACTCCATTCTTTGGTTCTTCTGTTTATGTGCGATGGAGTAATCCCCTAATGCTCAACTAATTATTAGGGATAGGTTCCTTTTTTCTAGACAGCTGTGCTGATAGGTCATGGCAGGATTTCTGGCAACTGATGTAAGTGTAGATCAATGGTTAACAGATGCTGAGGAAATATTTTCAGATAAGGAATACGTTTATAAAAAACATACCCCCTCTCTGAGTGTAGCATTCAGGGACCTGAACAAAGCTTACCGGGAACAAATCTCAGCTGGCTGGGAAATAAAAAGTTTGGAAAACTATATAAAAAACCAGATAGTCCCAAGAGGCCTAAGAATATCTTTAACTCCCCCCATTAAACATCAAAGTCCAGATTTTGTTTCAGAATGGGAAAAAAGAGGCGACCGCTAGTTCCTTGCGGTTCATTGCAGCTTTTTTTAAACCCAAAAGAAAAGAGCTAGTCTAGAAGGCATCAATAATAAATTGAAAGAACTAATTACAACTGTACGGGCCTTTGAAAAAGAGACAGAATTTGTGACTAAAGAAAAACAGTTACAGAACTCAATAGAAAAATTTCAACAACATATCAAAGACCGTAAACACAAGCAATTATTAGAGATCTTGGTGACTTCAGAGAAAACAAAGCATATATATCTCAGTTTTTTAAACAACGATAGGAGAGGATACTGACCGCAATCTCCACAAGTATACTGATTTTTCAGACTCTGACCCTACGAGGGAAGAAATATATAGACAGTCCCCTATAACATCAGGACAGAGAGACGACTGGGAAGGAGCAATTAAACGTAGAGGAAAACAAAACCTTTTTTTAGCCCGACAATACCCATCTCGAGGTACGTTCAACTCACGAAATAACTAAAACTGTTAAATCATAAGGTGACCAACATCAAATATTAAACATTTCTTCATATTACCCTTACTGAACACGAAATTGAACATCCTAAAGAAAGTGACATTTGATCGTTCCAACTGGAAAATTTAACCTTGTTCACAACTGGATAAAGGAAGTACAATTGTTTTGGCGGGTTGGGGGGTGGGGGGGTGGGGAGGGAGTGGTCGAGGGGGTAGGAAAAATGCGTTGGCAAAAATATCATGCGCTGAAAAACAAAGTGAAATGTCTTGACTGGGGCGATATGTGGATGACATGTTAGAAGATGTCAGACTATTATATAGTCTGGCAGATGACATACATCATAATGGAAAAGGTCCCCTTAACAACAACTATGTACAAAAAATAAGAAAATGCACCCATTAGGAGACATATCTTGTATAGAAGGGGTGGTAGAGAGAGCATTTCTCTCTCTCTGTCCACGCCGTGAGTGCAGAGCGAGAGAAGCGCGCGCAGCTGAAAACGCTCATATAAAACGAGCGTCGCTCTGCACTGCACTTCCTAGGGAAAAACAGGCAATCAGAAATTAGAACAAAATCAGAAATATTTATAAACCCTCTGATAAGAGGGGGAAAATATAAGTCATATTGGATCACATCACAGATTACATGGATATATGTGTAAGAGACTTCTATGTGAACGCACCTGTTTTATGATATCCTTAGAAATGATCCATCAGAAGATTAAAAACGAGAATAACTGGAGATACTATCACCTGCATAAAACACGAGTTGATCAAGTGCCCCTGAATTTTGAGTTCCAATTCCCCAAATTCCACGAACAGCGACATTCTAAGGTCCCTCCCCAAAATACATAAGGTGCTTAAACCGTGAAAGGGGAGACCCATATGTCCGGGTATAAGATGCCTCCTCAGAATTGTGGGTTATACCTAGACCAGTCCTTAAACCTTTTGTAAATCCCTATCCGTCTTAATAACAAGGAAAACCATGACTTCTTAAATAGAAATAAGTGATGCATAAAGGTACCCAAAGAACAGCTTCTTGGGAAGCATGATGTGGAGTCGCTCTTAATACTTCTATTCCAGCATGAACTGGGGGATTAGGCAGCTGAATATTTTCTTAGAGGGAGGGGTCAACAATTTTGATTTAGCATAATAAGGGAGTTGATGTTATGTTAGTGCGTGCGAGCATTGCGCGCGGGTTTGTTCTCGACAAAAAAATAATGAGAGAGAGCGACGAGAGCGCGCGGGGGGGGGGGGTATATTAAGGAGGAGGGCCAGAGCGGAGCGGGAGGATGTGTGAGAGGAGCGAACCCCCGAGTGCGCGCGCCAGTGTGCGCGCGGATTCAGGCGCCGACAAGGTTTATGTGCGAAATGCGAGACGAGCGCGAGAGTAGGGTAGAGGTGGTGAGGAACTACAAACAATGTCGCTTTCTGTGCGACGAACCCCTTAAATCTGCGGCATCTAAAACTTGTAGCATTCGATGACACAAATAGTATTGATGACATCTTTGTCCACTGTGGAGTGGAAACAAAGAGAGGAGTTCATAGAGTTTCATAGCATAAAGTTTTAAAACACACACAACCGTGTATTGGACGCAAGTTGCGACGCGAGGCTGCGCGTGAGATGCGACAGACGCGCCCACCATGCGACGAGAGCGAGCGAGTTCCCGAAGAATGGACGAGTGAGCAGAGCGCGAACACACAGGGATCACACAGTATGAAAACCTCCATCTAGCGCAAGGAAGACGGCTTGTAATTCGAGCTCCTGTGGCAAGGCTGGAGTTAGTAGCCACCCCTATTCTTTTGAAGGAAGGGAATCCCACAGACAATTCTGAGATTGCTCGGAGATTGTTCCCTCTAAAAAGGAATTTGTGATCAGCAGGCCATGTGGACATGTGTGGAGAGATTCAGGGACACACACACACACAAGAGGGGATACTCAAGGAATCAGCATCACTCTGCAACTCGCGTGGCACGGAACACACACACACACAGCCTTTTGGCTCCTAAAAAGAAAGAGAAATCACTTGACTCAGGGCGCGAGCATAAAGACGAGAGATGCGAGCGAGTCGAGAACTATCATGTGATGTAGCCTCTAATGAAGGTCCGTAAGATTTTAAACTAACAGCGAGTGAGCGCATGGTCCTCGCGTTGTAATGGATCCTGACATACACACACCACACACACACACATGGGTTACACACACACAGCCACGAGCGCGCGAAGTAGAAAGGGGGTGTGTCGCGCGAGAAAAAAAAAACGAGCGAGCGTCTCCAAGGCGAGCTCGGTCTTGGTGAGAATCATTTATGTATCCCATTCCCTCAAAGTGCGACATTATTGACGCACTGGCTAAGCGCGAGCTGCGCGCGTGCTGCTAAACACACACCACACGCGAGCATAAAACAGCAGAACGGTGTAAAAGCGTGCGAGAGTGACCACATGCTACAGAAAAACTGGATAAACAACTTTCAGGAGTACTAAAAACTGGACACACATCGCGGGGAGGAGTACGATTAAACATTTCATAAACTGTCTTCAAAAAGAGTATCTACCAGCATTCGATGTCCATGTGATTTGGAACTATGTGGGAAAAGACCACCCGGAAGTTGAGAAGGAGAATAGGTGAACACCTATGTGACATTCGTAATAAAAAAGACACTCCAGAATCCAGACACATTTGGGTCAACATGGGGGTGGCTTCTAAGGATCTCAAATTATTGGAATGATCTTCACAAACCTAATGAAAGAAGGGTAATTGTTGAATAGGATTCTCCTTAGACTGAAACCTTTTGGATTTACACTTCTAGGAACACATATCCACAGGGACTCAATGAACAGCTAAATATTAGTTGATATCTATAAGCGTGGCAAGCATATGTGAGGTCTCGGTGTACCCACAGGAAGACCGTCCTTCTACGCTCAACCGCTTCGTTAGGCAACACACACACACACACACACACAACACACACACACACACTGTTGCGAGACAAACTATGAGAGCTCAACTATTATCTTCTAATAGTCCTCCATACTAATTAACATATGTACTCTGAATTTAAATTAGTCATTATATATTCTACTGTGCACCATGTGTCAATTACTTACTATCATATGTCATAGAGCGAGCGCGAGAGCATCACACTAGATCACTATCAGGTCGATGCCCAAACAAGACCTATCTTTCATTTAAGTTCTGTCCCCCCATTGGGTCGCTAAGTTGAGATTTTTTTTTTCGTGCCCCCCTTCTGAATGGCCGTAATCGTGTGCACACTATGTATTAAGTGCTGGCTCGATCACTTTTCTTGCCGTTTTTTGCACTACACAGTGGGACGGGAAGTGGCCGTTAAGCACTCGGCAATGTAGGGGAAGTGACGTTGCGCGCTACATAGCGCACGGTCACATATTCCAGCATCTCAGGGCGGAAGTCATTGCCGGACTTCGCGCCCTTAAGAAGGATGCGGAAGTAACCGGAGGACGGAGCGGGTGCGCGAGAAGAGCCGCGCGGACGCGGGGTAAGTGCCATGGCGACGAGCTAGAATACATCCGCCTTCCGTCATATTTAAGGCATACACACACACACAGCCATAGAGAGCGCGCGCGCGCGCGCGGGCCTGGCACACGCATAGCGCCTTTCCGTGTTGTCTTTTGGAGGCCATACGCTTCTATAGCCTTGCATGTGTAAGCAATTTTTCTGTGTTGGTTAAGTACAGGTGACTATTATCATGTTAAGAAATGTGCGAGTCGGCCGCGAGTGAGACACACACACACACAGTGGGATTTTTGAAATCCCGCTTTGTGCTTGGAGGTGATTGGATAGTCCTGCATCATGAACACGGCACATCTTCTGTATATGCACATGATATGGCTATATATACCCCAGCAGCAATTGATACATATTAACCTGCACTATTAGATATCTAATATGGGGACAGGATAGATTGGGTGGACTTCATTTGTTTATGCCTCAATTCTTTGATTATTTCTGTTCCATTTTTTAGATTATACAACATCTAACTTCATATTGTCCCCTGAAGAGCACTGTGGGTGGTCCGAAACATGTGGGACTCGGGGGGTGTATGAATTAACACGTAAGGGTATGACTATGAGTCTATAGGGTAACCTCATACCGTTAGGGGTCGCCCTTTTGTCGGGGCGAGTGCTCTAACGATCTCACCGTGTGAGACCCCAGTGACTCGTCAAAGTTAGTAAGTTATCAATGCGCCATTTATCTTCATTGGCACTTATATGTGTTTTTGATTTATGTATTCATGCTCAGTGTGCGCATATTATTTTTAAATTGTGAAGTAACACACACTTAAAATTGTTATATTTCAGCACAAGTAATGCATAAACATCGCACTCCATTTGTTGGTTCTTCAGAAAGTGGCACAATCACATTCTGGAGGTGGCAAAAACTGGAGTATGGAGCGCAGTGTGGCACAATGACAGAGAGTGGAGTGACGGCGGCAGGAGCACAGCATCGTGAACACAAAGAGAGTATGTGCCAATGCGCGCGCGCGTGCGAGTGATGTCGGGGAGCGCGTGTCGCGTGCGCAGCGCCACACAAAGGCAGCATGAGTCGCTGCGGCGCGTGAGGCACAATGACAGACACGGTGTGGAGGTGGGTGGCAAATACAGTACCACATGGTGATCAAAGCGAGAGTGTGAGATGTGAGTGCGCGGATGGATAAACTGTCACAGATGTGTGGCATCAGCGGTGCGGCATCAAGAATAGCTGACTGAAGGCAGGTAGTTTGAACCCAGACTCATTTCTCACAGATTTGGGTGAGTAGTCCATGGCTGATGTAGTCTGACGCCTAAGCCATTGGTTTGTGGAAATCCTGGCCGATCCACGCCTGATTCATCTTGACAAAGGGGTTAATCGTTTTCCACATTTCCCGTGGACAAGCGGGTTCTCTTTGGGGTAACGATGGCCCCCCGCTGCACTGAACACCCGCTCTGATGCCACACTACTGGCGGGCAGGACAGCTTCTCCACTGCAAACTCGCAATTTGCGGCCCACACATCCAGTTTGGGCTGCCCAGGGAGTCCAGCGGATCTTCTAACTTTGGGGGGGCAGAGTGCTTTCCAAGTAGGCCACCACCTGTTGGTTTCAGGGTCCCGCTCCAGGTCCTGCTTGCTGCTGCTGCTGGCGACTGCCCTCCTCACTAGGGATGTGAAGGAAGCTGCTCATCAGTGACTCCAACTTAGGTTGCTGCTGATGGAGCTGGTACTGCTCCGACTCCCCCACCTTCCCCCGGCAGCCGCGCAGTAGTACGTGAGCACTGAAGAACCCCCCCCTTCAGACCTGTCAGAAGAGGGACGATGCCGCACATAGGCAGCGGCCAACTGACTAAAGGAGGATTTCCCTATAGTATTTGAGTTTGTCCTCCCTCTCAATAGCTGGGAAAAAGGCTCCCATTTTGGACCGGGAGCGAGGGTCAAATAGGGTGGAGAGCCAGAAGTTTATCCCTCTGCCGGATGCTGACTATTTTGGCCCGTCACTAGCCAGGCAAATCAGCATGCTGGGGCCATCTGCACAAGTGACTCCAAGGGGCTCCCTGCCTCCATCTCCACTTGTATACTGCCAGGTGCTTGGGGGGCATCTGCCTCGTCTTCCTCATCGTCATCTACTTCCAGCTGCTCCAGCCCTCCTCTCTTGTCACCTGGGTAGAAAATCCACTCATTTCACCAGACAATGCCCTTTTGCTCCAATGTCCTCCTCCTCCTCCATTTCAGTCCCCACCGAACTCATGTGGCCGCGAGATGTAGTCGCCACGTCTCCAGTCCCCTGCCCAGACAGAGTTTTCAGCATCTGTTCCAGGGCATGAAGCAGTATAATGACGTTATTCATCCCCTAGTCCTGGCGGACTGACAAAAAAACGTGGCCTCCTCGAATGGCCTCAACAAACGGCAGGTGTCACGCATGGGGCTGCCACTGGCTGTCATCAAAGTTACACAGGGGAGTACTCCTGTCCGCCTGGACATCAAAAAATCGTTAATGGGGCCCTTTTTTTCT